>CM039614.1:4272754-4335223 GCA_022457205.1 Saccharum spontaneum
TGAGGCTCCGGACAGCACGAATTATCACGCCCCAATAAGACATATTTGTAGTCATGTCAATCCACGTATGTTGAAGTAGATTGGAATAAAATTATTCAATACACGCGGATTGAGGTAGATACACATGTGTCGAAACAAAGTCTAAAGAGGTTTCACAAACGAATCTGATTAAAGGACTCGGGTAATGACACAATCGCATGTTTTTATGCGGCTGTTATTATGAAAATTAAATTATAAGACATTTTGACTCTTTTTAAGATAAATTATTTTTATTATGCATCTAGATATGTTGTATACTATCTAGCTAAGTGCATAGCAAAAACAATACAATATCATATCTAGAAAAGACAAAATATTATCACTAACGTTGTCCCTCTCCGATCCTTAGGGTCTACTTAGACTCCCTCCTCTAAACTTAATTTAGAGCTCTAAAAAAACTTAGAGCTAAGTTTAGATCACCAGTTTGGAGCTTGAGCTCTAAAATTTAGAGCTCTAGTTTAGATGATAGAATCAAACATATCCTTAACTCATTACGTCACTGATGTCTTTCCACGATCCCGTTACCATGTCCAACCAAGCGAAGTCTACAATCAATGACCCCACCAATCAAACCATAATTAGTGAGTTAGATTCCATTTTCAATCATGTTACTTGAGAACGAATCAAACACTTATATTAGATGTATTTCCTCTATTACAAATTATAAGATACATTATTTTAGTTATGTATCTACATATAGTATATATCGAAGTTCATAAAAAAATTATGTATATATATAGAAAAACAAAAGCTTCTCATAATTTAGAACGAAGAGAGTAGTTATTTGCATCCAATATAGCACCAGTTGGAAAGAACAAGGCACCAGCTGTAGGACAAAAATAAATGATAGCATCTATAAACTCTATACTTTATTGCGTCATATACATCTATAGAACACACTTTTTATGTTACCATGGCCTACTTATGAAGCTAGAATTATATTTTTTTAAGATAATAAATGAGTTCTAGAATTAGATTAACCCTAGGACGGAGGGAGTTGATCAGACATGTTGCGTGCGAGCAAGTGTAGGCCCAGTAATGGACTTATAGCCAAGCTAATGCTGATGTGGAAGAGAGAGCTCTATGTAAGCACCAAGCTGGGCACGGAAGCATAGGTATTAGTGGTCCCAAGTAGTAAGCTGGGCACGGCAGCAGTACTTTCAGCCATGACTTATCAGTGAAGTGAATGGGGAAACCTGATTCCAGCTAGTGTGAGCAAGTTTGTCGGGTACAGGGGGTCAAGTAAAGACTGTAAGGCCTTGTTTGTATGCATTTGTATCCACTTAAATCCACATGTGTTAGAGTGTATTGAAATGAAACTTAGTTTAATTTCACTTTAATCCACTTTAATATACGTGGATTGAGATAGATATATGTACATCAAACAAGGCCTTAAGATGAAAAATGGACTCAAACATAGTTTGTCGGGTACTTGGGACCAAGTACAGTGTAAATGAAGGTCACTGCAATTGAAGCCGCTGATCATTAATCCCCACGATATAATTATTGGACAGAGCGTAGACCTAATACTGACCCATGCGTCAAACAAACACGCCGAGCATAAGAAAAACGAGAGAATAAGGACAGTTGTGTACAATTTTAGTTTGTTCTCTTCCACGCAACGACACACGCAGCATGGTGGATTGGCGGTATATGTAGGCCCCAGACAGCACGCACACGTGTCAACACGGCAGGTCGGCAATAGGTAAGATGTGCAGTTACTTTTTGTATTATCTTTGGCAGATCTAGTGTCAGAGGCTCCCACACGAGTGAGGTCTGGGGAAGGGAATAACCGAAGCAAAGTCTTACCCTCACAGAAATTCTGCAGAGAGACGGCCTCGAACCCAGTACCTGGTGACTTGGCGAGCTAGCACTCACCAACTGCACCAGGCCTGCCCTTCTTTTTGTATTATCTTTGCATTTCATATTTTCATGAGAAGAGGATATATTCATACAGAATGTCCTTAGATCGATACGATTAGACATATATTTATTTGTATATATAGTTGAGCGCAAGTAAGAAAAATATATATAATATGTGGACATGTGCACAGCAGCAGTGAAATTTCTCCCCCTATATATATACATATAGCCAGCAGCTTCTCTAGAAACACAAGAGTGCAGCAGCAGCGCAGCATGAGGGACCTTCAGCTATATCTCTGCTGCTGCGGCATCACCGCCGCTCAGGCAACAATGGCCAGGCATTTCATGGCGGCGCCACAAGCAGGCAGTTGCAATGCCGCCGGTCGCAACAGGATTATTCCGCCGCAGGAACACGGCATGACGACCAAGGTGACAGCCGCCTGAGGCAGAACGCCGGCATTTTCCGCCCATCTATCTGGGGAGATTTCTTCCTCGGCTACTCCAACCCAGCAGCACCTAATTCATCGCAACAACAGGTCTGTTCATTTATAGATGTATTTCCTTTGCCTATTTTATACCTATATAAGAAACTTATTAAATGATGTGATAAATTCTTAGATTTTTCTTCTAATGGAATGATTATGATTATAGTCGAATTGTACTATTTTTAGCAGATTCAGATGGAAGAACGAGCGGACAGACTTAGGGAAGAAGTGGCCGAAATGATAGCAAGTTCAACTTCCACTACTGCTAGTAGGCTGCACCTCATCGATGCATTGGAGCATCTATGCTTGGATCACCTGTTCGAACAAGAGATCAGTGCTGCACTAGCAGAGATTGAGGCTGCAGATGTTAGTGACTATGAGCTTGGAACGGTTGCACTGTGGTTTTGTCTACTCCGGAAACATCGATACAGGGGTCTCGCCAGGTAGCAACATGAACGTACTATCTCCATCCCAAAATAAGTGTCGCTATGATATTCATACCGGTCAAATTTTTAAGTTTAACTATATCTATAGAAAATATTAACAACATTTGTCTTTAATTAAGTTTATTATGAAAATAGATTCGTTACGACCTAATAATACTAATTACGTACTATAAAGATTAATATTTCCTTATATATATTTAGCCAAAGTTAAAATATATTTTAGGACAAAGTACACTGCAACTAATCATTGCACTACCAAGTCTTAAAATAAAGCATATGTTGTCATAGAAAAAATATTGTTCGTTTACTGAAAAGGTACGGCTTTTATGACAAGCGTTGTGCTCCTCCATTCCAAAATTTAATGATATATATTTTGACTTTTATAAATATGTAGTTTTTGCTAATGCACTTAGATTTACACCATGTCTAAGTATATATAGTAAAATAAATTTATCTAGAAAAGTTAAAATATTGTTTTATAGTTTCGAACGGAGGGAGTACATGGAACGGTTGCACTGTGGTTTTGTCTACTCCGGAAACATCGAGCTGAAAAATGTCTCGAACGGAGGGGAGTACATGCCGCTCTTTCTTCTACTTATTGAAATTCAAGCTGAAAAATGTCTCATATTCAGATGTGTTTGTGAGGTTCAAAGATGACGAAGGAGGCTTTCTAGTGGACAGTCCTAAAGACCTACTGAACCTTTACAATGCAACACATATGAGGACCCATGGAGAGGTAATACTAGAGGAAGCCATACTATTCGGCCAAAGACGTTTAGAAACAATGATACCGTACATGGAAGGGTCATTAGCACATGAAATAAAATCTGCACTTGAGATCCCCCTCCCAAGAAGAGTAAGAATTTATGAGTCAAAGTATTACATCTCAACGTATGAGAAAGATGCGACGGTGCATGAGAAAGTGTTGCTACTTGCGAAGTTGAACTCAAATATAATGCAGCGCCATCATCAACATGAGCTGGATATCATTACAAGGTGAAGTGAAACTTTTCTATTAAAAATTTATTATTGAAAAATTACATACCAGTTCTGTTACTAATAAAATAACTACCTCTAATAATTTTATAGGTGGTGGAAGGATATACAGATTGAATCGAGGCTTCCATTTGCTAGAGATAGAGTTGTAGAGTGTTATTTGTGGATGTTAGGGGTATACTACGAACCATGTTATTCCCGAGGCCGAATAATATTGACAATGATTATGGCCATTGCGGTGCTTTTTGATGACATTTATGATTCTTATGCAACTCCAGAAGAATGTGAATTGTTTACCAGGTGCATTCGAAGGTTTGTATTGCTTCCCTACTTAAAAATATCTTTATCTTAGGATATTTTTAGGATCACTATAAAATTCATGTCTATCTTTACTGTGAAATTTGCATGTAACAATAGAGAAAATTATATGCTATTTTTTCCAGCTATAAGTTATATGGATGTGTTTGATTAGAAAAAAGGTTCAAATTTCTTAACATATTATGTTGTAAAACTAGAGTATACATGTTTCATTGAGGTGACCATACTAAAACTAGTAATGAGTTATGTCTTGTATGGTTAATCTTTGGCTTACTTCATACATGTCACCATAGATGGAAACTTCTGTCTAGCTTGGCGAAAATGCAACAAATGAAGACCAAATTTGAACTTCAAAATTTCAAAACTTAAACCAAGCAATTGGGGCCCTAAACATCGCCATAGATGGAAACTTCCATCTAACATGGCAGAAAAGCAATAAATGAAGACAAAACTATAATTTTCAAATTTCGAAACTTAAATGAAGTGTTTGGACCCCTAAACTATCTCAAACAGAAAAATGAGATCATGTCAAGATCTCCACCTTTGGTATAGACTTTCTCAACTTTCGAGGTTGTTTGAAGACTCAAATTTTGGGAAACTAAAATGGATATTTAGGACTATAAAATATCTCAAATAAGAACTCATCAACTATAAAGATATAGATCTCATCAAGCACTAAAACATTGATATAGAAAAATGTAAATTTGGAGTTATTTAAAATTCATAATTTTGAATTAAAACATGAGATTTAAAACAAATATTGTTTCTCCAAACAATCTCAAATAAAAAATTATCAATAAGTATATCTTTATCTGACTTTATATGAAAAGGCTATAGGTTTTTGTGTAATAGCTATTTTTAAAGGCAGAATATACACTCTAGATAAATGGCACATTATATTTATAGAAGTGCTTTCTAAAGAGATTTGTCTTTGTAAATCTATTTCTAAAGGCAGGCCAACATATCTAAACAGAATCTAGTGTCACGAAATTGTTTTTGTAGTAGTGAGTGCATTTAACATTGAAAAGTTTTACATTTTTATATATGTAGTGACATTTTTTGTCATTTTGATCATATAGAACTCACAAATTTTTGTAAATTACCATATCTAGTTGGGATTCAAAGGGAGCTCATGACCTCCCGGAGTGCATGAAATTTGCTTTGGAGAAAATATTGGACAGCTATGAAACTATTGAAAATTTGCTCCGGCCAGAGGAGAAATACCGCATGCCATATCTAAGATATTTCGTAAGTTACCTTCCACATCTGCATATTTCAATTTCTTATGTCTCGATTTGAATGATTATCCAGGAATATAAGGTATATGTATTTATCTAGGGGCCTTGCAAACTTGTGTTATATGCACAAACATCTATATAAACACATACTCTATCTATCTATCTATCTTTCTGATTTACAGACAGAAGATCTAGTTAGATGCTTCAACATGGAGGTAAAAATGCTTCAAGAAGGATACATTCCAAATTCTGTTGAAGAGCATCTCAAGGTTTCTATAAGAACTGTCGGAAGCCCCATTTTTACATGTGCTTCCTTCGTCGGGATGCATGATATAGCAACAGAGGATTGCTTTCATTGGGTATCTAGTGAACCTAAAATGGTCCAAGCACTTTCTGTGATTCTCAGACTAGCAGATGACCTCCAATCATATGAGGTAATATTCCTGATTCTTGACACCTTAAAATATGATAATTTTTAAGCCTAATAGAAGGATCATAATTCCCGTATTTTAGTTTGGAATTTGACTTTGATATTTGTCATATAACATTGCTTTATACAATGATGCGATATAGAGGGGATTTTCTGACAAGCTAATTACACTGGAGTTATTTCAACCGCCTGGTGGCATGGTTACGTCACTCGCCTAGAGAAAATATGTGCAATCATATGGTTCCTAATAGGCAAAAAGAAACTCTCCATTCATGGTCATCTTCTTAAGCATTAAAATGGATATATTGGGCTATAAGTAATGGGAGAAACATGTGAAGCTACTCAATAGAAGTAATATTGGTCACAAACTTTAAATAATCTGATGCGTCTTTAATGCCTAAAAGTCCATGCATGCAGTCCCATCAGCGCATCAACCATGAATCCTAGCTATAGTTAAGCCAGACAAACTCTTAAATAAAGGACAGAGAAATGGCACAATCGTTACCTTTTAGAGCCATCTCTTCAAGGAAATAAAGATCAAAACATCCCCTTATATTTTGGCAATTTTTATCCTCCAAAACCTCGCAAAAATATAATGTGCTTAGTTTGAATGCTATAGCACGTGGAGGAAGAAGATATAGTGTGGCACTTCCTTTTATGGGTGCTTAAGAGGACCACTAGTAAAAATACATCTGCAATGGTGACTAAGATCAGCCTTTAGCTATCAAAAATACCCATATTTCGACCATGGTAATCATAAGCAACAATTGGTGCATTTTTGGTCATGGTCTACTTTATCTTACTGTGCCGGCTGTAGCAATTTCTAACCGACAATGTTGTAAACAAATGATGCCTCTTAGAAACCTTTTTAGTAGTATTAGGATATTGCTTGGCACGAGTTTTTCTTTCTCTTACTAATATATTTGAATATTGAACTTCATGCAGCGTGAGCAACTGATCCCTCACGTTGCTTCCACAATCAATAGCTACATGAAGGAGCACAATGTCTCCATTGAAGTTGCACGTGAGCAGATACATGTACTCAAAGAGGAATCATGGAAAGATTTTAACAGCGAGTGGCTTAACCCAGACAATACCTATCCAAAGCAGCTACTGGACCGGATATTCAACTTGACGAGGATAGTGGAATTCATGTACAACCAAGAGGATAAATTCACAAACTGCCACTACCTTAAGGATACCATTCATTCCTTGTTGGTAGAGCCATTTATGATCCACACTTAGTATTGGCAACAAACAAATGAATCATATTGTCTGATTAATGTAATATAGTGTGGTGTTATCCATCCTTATGCGTTAATGTCTAGACTAAAACTACTAGACATTAGTCGCCCCCTAGCATGCAATGGCTTGTTTTCGTTGTAAGAAGCACAAACACTAGAAAGGCTTCTCAAATAGGAGAACTAAACATATAAATGTTGGGTTCTATGGGAAAAGTTTCTTGTGTTATAAAATGGATTTTCACTAGTATAGAGATGCTTTCTACTAGCAGTCATTTCAGCAGTTTCACTGGCATTTGTCACTTGCCCCAATGTGAAAGGTTAGTTAACGAAAATTGGGATCTTTCACTCACGTCTATTAGAGAACCGCTAGTGTAAATCTATTTACATTGGTGGTTGTCTTAAGTGAACTGCTAGAGTAAATCAATTTACACAAGAGGCAGATTTTAAGTCAACCGCAATTGTATATCTTAAGCAAACCACCTAAATGTATTTCTAGAGGCGTTTTTTTTGTAAAACCTCCGCCTCTATTTCTAGCGGCGGACCTTGGCCAAAAGGGAGGGGGTGACGTCACGCACCGAGCGACCTTCAGGGAGCTAGCAATCAACCCAAAAAACAGCCGTCATGCCGTCGCCAAGCACGACTTCCGTAGCGGCTTGGAAGCTGGCCATGACCACATGGTTTTGGTCTGAGGGCAGGGACACCCAAGGTTTGTTGGAGCGCAGCTTCCAGTGCTATTCCCATCTGAGCAGAAGAGCCACACTGAAAAGACGGCGGTCCACGAGGCCCAGTCCGCTCAGCTCCTTGGGACGGCACATAGTTGGCCATGCAACCCGACATTGACCACCAGGCACTAGCAACGTGATCGGTGCCACTCCAGAGAAATGCGCGGCGACGCTTGTCAATTTGTTTCACCGTCCAAGGTGACAGGCAAACAGCGATTGCTATGTGAGTTGGAATGGCCGATAGCATGACCACGGTGAGGGTTGTTCTGCCTGCCAGGTTGAGTAGTCTACCCTTCCACCCCGGAATTCTCCTGGCCACCGAGTCGATCAAGGTATGCTCGTCATCCCCTTTAGCTTGTGCACGAAGAGTGGTATGCCCAAGTAACGGCATGGGAAGGCATTTGCCCGGTAGCCAAAACATGAGCTGAAGATGTCCACTTGGTCAGGAGAACACCGGATGGCCGAGGCGATGCACTTGTTCATGTTGGTGAAATGCCCAAAAGCCTCGCCGAAAACCTTCAGGATCTCCAGCATGATCACCGCATCCGCTTGGCTTGGGGAGAGGAAGACCACCAAGTCATCCGCGTAGAAGCACGCTTGACATTCCGAGGCTCTGGAGGGCAGCGGAGTGAGGAATCCATTCCTATCAGCGTGGGCGATCAAGCCATTAAGCACCTCCATCAATAGAACAAATAACATGGGCGAGAGCGGGTCACCCTACCGAAGGCCACGGGCGTGATAGATGCGACTACCCGGCCTTCCGTTGAGCAGGATCTTGGTGCTTGCGGTGGACAGCAAGGCCGAAATCCAGTCACGCCAACGGCGACTGAAACCCATGTGTTCAAGTAGTTCTAGAAGGAAAGCCCAAGAAACGGTGTCAAAGGCCTTTGTAATGTCCACTTTCAGAAGGATGGAAGGTCGTTTGACAAAATGTAGGAACCAGCAAGTAAGCTGCGTCGAGCGGAAGTTGTCGTGGATGCATCGACCGCGAATGAAGGCGCTCTGATTTGGATGGACCAAGGCGTCGAGGCGCTTGGCTAGCCGGTTCGCGAGGCATTTGGCGACCAGCTTGGAGAAGCTGTGTATAAGGCTGATGGGCCTGTAGTCCTTGATCTCCTCCGAGTCCTCTTTTTTCTTTAGCAGGATCATGAATGCCTCATTCAGAAGATTGAAGCTTCTGAAATCCCTTGCCTAGAAGGCGTTGAAGGCACGCATGATGTCGCTTTTTATGATCAGCCAGCACTGTCTGTAGAACACACCATTGAAGCCGTCCGGGCCCGGAGCCTTGTCAGGGGGCAGGCTCTTGATGGTCTCCCAAACCTCCTGTTCGGAGAATAGACCATCCAGCAAACCAAGATCAACCGATGGCACCCCAAGGGTATGCAGACCAATGGCCCCCCACCACGAGAAAGGCTGACCCAGTAAGCTGTTAAAGTGATCGAACAGAGCGTTGGCCATTTCCTCGTTTTGCAAGACTTCTGAACCTTGAACCATGAGACTGGGGATGATGCTCTTCCTTTTTCGATGATAAGCTTGCAAGTGGAAGAATTTAGTGTTGGCGTCTCCCTCGGCGAGGAAGAGCACCTTGGAACGTTGCCGTTGGATGGTCCTGTTGAGCGACGCCAAGCCAAGGCACTTCATCTTTAGCTCATTTTGCAGAACCTTCTCATCACTGGAGAGGGCGCGAGACTCTTCCGCAACATCAAGAGCAAGGATGACCTCGCGTGTTAGGGACAGCTGCAGCCGCACGCTTCCAATCCAGTTGAAGCTCCAATATTTCAGCGCCTTCGCGACGCTGAGGAATTTGTAGTGTAATGCCCGGAAAGGATCAACGTGAAAGAGTGATGCTGACCACCCTATTGCGACCACGTCAAGGAACTCAGGCATTTTTGTCTAGAATGGTTCAAATTTGAACCGCCCCTTGGCCCAATTTACTGTGTTTGTTTGCAGCAAGAGGGGGCAGTGGTCCGAGCAGTCGGATGAGACATGAGAGTGTGGTTTTGGCAATCAACCATCCAGTCCGGCGAGGCGAAGACACAGTCCAATCGTTCAAGCGTTGGGGCGTCACGACGATTACTCCAGGTAAAGCGACGGCCCACGAGCTGCAGCTCTTCAATCGCCACCCGGTTGATGAAGCTTCGGAAGCGGCGCATGCTACGACGGTCAAGGCGACCAGAGCTCTTGTCAGTTTCCTTGTAGATCATGTTGAAGTCCCCGCACAGTAGCCAGGCGACAGGGCTGGCCGCGCGCACAGTAGCAAGGGAGTTTAGGAATTCACACTTGGCGGCGTCCTCCTGAGGACCGTAGACGACGGTGACCCACCAAGACGCTAGGGCGACATTGACTCTGGAGGCCTTCACGATCAGTAAGAATTGCTGAAAGGAGATGTCCATCATGGACCAAATATCAGAGCGCCATGCGCCATGCCATCAAGATTCCACCAGATTGACCGATCATGGGGAGGAAGCAGTAGCGGAACATTGGACCTAGCATTTGATTCACTAAGGCATCAGTTACATTGACCATCTTGGTCTCTTGCAGACACAATAGTGACACCCTCTCCTGAACAACAAATTCTGTAATCGAGTTGCGACAGGCTCATGATATATTTTTCATTTGACATTGGAAGCTCAGAAGCGACGGGTGATGGTACCGAAGACTAACATGCACTGGATCCCCCCTAGATCAAATTAACTTGAGGAGCTTCTTCAGGGCTTCCCGCTTCGGAGAATCGAGGGGCGCGTTCCTGAAGGCCTCGAAGATGTCTTTGGAAGACTGGTGCTGGGCGTGATTGCAGTTGAGGACCTTCTAGGCTTGTAGCGTGCCATTGGGTGCGCGCGACCCACACTTGGCCCCGTGTCGTCGGCGACTTGAGGATTGGCGTCTTCAGAGGGGCCCGCACCTGCCAGGGTGACGCCGGTTGTGGTTATCGTCCTCGTCATTGGAATTCTGACCGCTGAAATCGTCGCCGTCGTCAGAGGTGTGACGAGGGACCGACCAGTCCTGGAACTCCACCACCCGGCACCGCACAAGATAATGGAGGGCAGGGAGCTCAGTCACGTCGCCGTAACTTCTGTGTAGCACCGGCTCAGGGATGGCAATAATCTTCATGTCCGGCACCAAGCTTGGATGGACACACCACCAGGCGGCGACCAAAAGCTCCCGATCATCGTCCTCCACGACGACCGACGATGGGGCCAGCTCAATACGAGCGTAGGAGGAGCCCAGGATCCGCTCGGCCACCAGGACGCTCCTAGCATGAGCAGGGACGTGCGTCATGCCCATGAGGACCCAGAAGGTGAACGCCCCAGCCGAAGCCATGGAAATGCGCCGCCAGGGACGTCAGATCATAGTGAAAGGAGGACTTGGAGGAGGGGGACTGGCCTGGCGAGTACGAGGTCCCGATCCTGGTGACCAGAGAAGCGGACTACCGGAATGTGATGGCGGACGGTTAAGGAGCTCTCCGGGAACCCGAAGTAGGCACAGAGGTGACGGTGGAGCGACGCCGGAGAGACCTCAGGGCGAGTACCGCCTACGACCGTGTTATAGAGCTCCAGCTCAGCGGCCTCAATCGCCGCCGGGCGCGGGAGCGCCGGTGCGCCGCCGGTGGCCCGCACCCAGGCGAAACCGACGGTGAGCGTCTGGTGGAGGCCGAACCGGCCGACGCAGTGACCGCGTCGGACAGCGGGACGAAAGGTCGATCGCGATCCAATCCAAGCAGTGAACGGGCACGCTTTCTGACCTGACGGAAACGGCGTTGTAGCCTGCACTCCTTGGCCTCGTGACCCGACAGCTTGCAGATGAAGCACTTCGCCATCGAGACGTGGTCGTGGCTAAGACAGTGGGGGGTGCTAGAGAACCTGATGCGCTGCGCCATGGACCCCCGAGAGCAGGCGAGTCGAGTGGTGAGGTCGCCTCCCCAGATGACGCTTCCGCGGCGAAGCCTGTCTTTTCCCCCGGCCCGACGTAGGTGGGGAAGGAGGCTCGGAGACGGTGAGGGAGACCCTACCCGCACCACCCCCAGAGCTGGCCGGAGGGAAGGGGACGGCAAAGGGATTGAGGCGTGAGGAGCCGGCGATCGAACCGGTCGCGCAGAGAGTCCAACCAGTCGGAGGTCGCCGCGTCCTCGACCTCATCCGCCCAGAACCGCCGGGAGGGGGAGCCGTGCTCCATAGGGGAGGGTGGGGTAGGGAGAGTCCGGCGGTGGAGGTGGACGCCGGCGGAGGTGGTGCGGTGGCGCGGCCGGGAGCCTATCTAACCTGAAGCAAGTGACGTAACTGGTGACATTTTGAATGGCCAGAAACTCAACCTAACATATCCACTAGCAACTCCTGGTTTATGAAAATCTTGATTTTGCCTTCAAAAAAATCTTGATTTAAAAATTATCAAATTCGATACTATTTGTTTTGAGACTATGACTGTGATTCATGCTCCCTTCAAGAAAGGGAATAAAAAACGTGATGCCTGCAGCCTGCTTCATGTTTTGTTTTGCTGCAGCCTTGGAGGTGCTTTCCTGACGGTGACCAAAGCTCTGGGCTGATGATACCTTGACCCTCCAATTCCTCGTTACCCTTTGAACAGAGTGAGGCAATCGATCAAAGGTATGAAATCTCAGACAAATACTGGCATTGATTGTATTCGGCTCGATAGAAATTATGTTGAAATTATGTTTCTCCGTTTTGCTGAACAAAAACAAAATTATGTTTCTCAACTCTGAACTAGAGGCTGAATGCTGAAATTGAGCTTTCAGTTCAGATGACCGGCCTGACGCACGGCAAGCTGCGAGTGACAGACAACAACCCACTCGAACGACGACCTGACTTCGTGCGGGCCGCGGTGCTGGAGGCTGGAGCTTGTAAAATTAAAGGGCCGCCGCGGAGGGAGAGCTGCGTGCCTGCGTCCACGCGGCAGTGCGCTTGGTGAGGAAGCTGTTGGTAGCGGCGAGTAGGGTTCTGGGATTCGGCCCGAATGGCCCGAATCTCACCGAATTTCGTCCAATTCGTTGAGGCCCGAGACAACACCAAACCGGTCAAATAATTTCGGCCCAATTTGAATTTCAAGCCCAGCAAAAGGTCTACAAAAGCCCACTGATATCTGCCTCAGTATAAAAGTGCAAAGCCCACTCTCAAAACCCTAGTTTTTTCATTTTTCTCTTCCCTTCTTACCTGGTGGCGGCGGCACAAGCGAACACAGGAACAGATGCAAGTGTCCTTCATCTCCGTCGGTCCTCCCCACTGCCATTCTTTTCCCATTTCCCTCCACCGTCTCTTCCTCCAATCAAAAACCTCAGAATTGGCAACAATCCTGTCCGTGGAGTTTCGATGCTGTCAATTGGACAGTGCCTGTGTGTGCAGTGGGCTCGGCGGCGGCGCAGTGGATTTGGCGGCGGCGGTGCAGTGGGTTCGGCGACGGCAGTGACGCTGGCAGCGGCGGCCGCGCTGGCGCTCAAGTCACTGGCGGCACCATGTGCGTGAGGGGCAGACAGGCGTGGGTGGTGAGGATGCTGGAGAAGAGATGCATTTGATTTCTATTAAATCGTAACAAAATTTGATCAAAATTCAAATTTGACCATTCAAACTTGGTTGAATCCCGGCCCGAAATTTCCGAATTTTCCGAATTTCGTCTAATTCGGTAGTGCCCGAATTTTTTTTAGTTTTGAATCCCAAAACCTTGCCGGCGACAAACTCCAGGAACATGGTCAGGCGGGTCCGGGAGCGAGCCGCACGGCGCGGCTGGAGAAGGTGGACGACGATGAGGTGGCGCCGTGGTGCTGGGCGCGCGCGGGCCGTGCCCGTGCCAGCACCGGCGCCGGCGCCGGATGGCCCTGCCCTCGAGTACGACGTGGAGGGGGAGGAAGAGGCGACCCCCCCCCCCCCCTCAGTTACGGCGAGGCACCGGGGGTGGACCAGGAAGAGCGGCGGTGCAGGCACCAGCTGCATCGAGGCAACGGAGGGATGCAGCGCAGTACGGCACTGGCGGCGGTGCGGGAACGACGCCGGTGCCAGCGCTCTGTCAGCGCGGTCTCGCGGGAGACCGCGGCGGCGTGCTCCGCTCCCTGGCGAGCTGCTCGCGCTCACGGTTCATGCGGGCGACCTCCGGCCTCCTCGCGCGCCCTGCCTCCCACCGCTCGAGTGTCTTGAGGAACACGCGCTGCATGGCGTTCTGCGACCTGCTGCTTCATCATCCCCTGGGTGCCGGCAGTCCGACTCCGATGCAGCGAAATGAAATGCTTGCTTTCCTTCCTTCTTCCCCCGAACACTCGGTGCATCCATCGAAGAGAGGAACAGAAAAAACAGCGTGCGGATGGACTGCGGAAATCCTAAAATGTCTGCACTGCTGGCAGGCTGCTAATATAATGATGTGGGTTATTGGCGAAAAAATGCGACCGACCCCGTCTCGGCCTGCATTTGCAGATGGATACAGGCACATGAGAGAGGAAGCACGAGTGCCTCCCAGTTCATGCTTGCTGAATCTGATCTGTTTGTTAACGTTGATAGTCTTAAAGTGTAGAAAAATAATGTTTATATTTATGCTAATACTCCTCCACGGGCGTCTGTCCTCCGTCCGTCCCCCGAACACTCCTAGCTAGGCCTGTTGATCGGGCCACGAGCCTGCTCCCACCTTCGGTTCGTCCACACCGTTCTTTTTATTAGCGATGTGGCTCTCATCCACATGACGACCCGTGGAGGCGCTCCACCTCCTGCCTCTGCCTAGCCACGTGACGTGCGCACTCGGCTCGGCTGCTCTCTGATGCAGCGCTGCTGGCGGCGGCGCCGGTGCCGGCTGCTCTAGCTCGGCGAGCGAATCGAGCATGTGGCACATGTGTGCCGTGGCAGCCACCAAGCGCTGCATCTTGCATGCCTTCCGGTCCATCTACTTGGGCTGCGTAGCATAGCCCGTGCAGGTCGCCGGGACCAGAGGAGGAGCCTTGCTTGACGAGCGCGGCGAAGAGGGTGTTGAAGCGGTTGTGCAACGGGTCGCATAGCGGGCGGACAGGCGGACGACGGGGCAGGAGCAGGAGGAGCTCGACAAAATCAGCTCATGGCCATCACCAGGCTCTAGCCGAGGCCGCACCAAGCTCTAGCCGAGGCCGCACCCCATCCCCCACCGCGGTTTCCCACCAGGTAGGCCATGGGCGCCGGCAACGTCGTGTTTCAAGTATTTCAGGCATTTTTCAGACTTATGTTTCAAGTGTTTCATCTGAATGTTGCAAAAGTCGATCTGGATATTGCATATGTTGCAATGACACTACTATACGCATGTTGCAAGCATATGTTTTTAAGTGTTTTAGTTGTTTTAAGTGTTTCATCATGATGTTGCAGAAGTATATCTGCATGTTGCATAACATGTATGTTTCAAGTGTTTCAGGTGTTTCATACATATGTTGCAAGTGTTTTGTCTAGATGTTGCATATGTTGCTATAGTTATATACACGCATGTTTCAAGTGTTTGCGTCTGTTTTCAGTCGCATGTTGTAAGTATTTCAACTGGATGTTTCAAAAATAGACCTGGAGGAGCACATGTAGCAATGCCCCGGTTAGAGAATGCATATATGCATTCGCACCCACCACGAAGAACCTAGCTCTACCACTGCCCACAAGCTAATTTGTGTGTGCGCATGAGCTCAGCACAAGCGACCTCTGAGCCACTCCCTGGCATCGTGCTTTGCGCTGGCGTCGACCTCTGTATGTTTCATGGGTTTCAGATGTATGTTTCATCTGGATGTTGCATGTGTTTCATCTAGGTGTTGCAAAAGTAGATCTGGTGTTGCATATGTTGTGTTGCATATGTTTCAATAGCTATACACGTATGTTGCAGTTGTATATTTCAAATGTTTCATCTGTTTTGGACGTATATTGCAAGTATTTTTATCTGGATGTTGCATTGTCTATACACATATGTGGCAAGGGTATGTTTCAAATGTTTCACCTATTTTAGATGTATGTTGCAGCAAGTACTTCATGTTGCAAGTGTTTTCATTAGCAGGCCCGAGAAGCGGGCACATGCGGAGTGTTTCATCTGGATATTGCGTATGTTGCAATGGCTATACACGTATGTTGCAAGTGTATGTTTCAAATGTTTCAGCTGTTTCAAACGTATGTTGCCAATATTTTATCTGAATGTTGCATATGTTGCAATGGCCATACACATATGTTGTAAACGTATGTTTCAAATGTTTTACCTATTTATTGCAGCAAGTGCTTCATGTTGCAAGTATTTTTATTAGCAGGCGCGGGAATCAGGCGCATGAGGAGGTGGTCCTCGCGGGCACAGACGGTCTCTGCATCCGCGCACGAAGCGAAGCAGGTGTGGGTGGTCCCCACCTACATGCACGGACATAAGGCCACTGCCCACAAGTCAGCCACCCAGCCATCTCCAAGCTACCCAACTAACATTGTCAACCCATAGCCATGCATGCCATTAGGTTGACCCATGAGGCCACCCCTTTTTCTCACCATGGTGGCCGCCTGTTCCTCTCAATTCCCTGGTGACACGGTGGATCAAGGACACGTACAACTTGAGAGGCCAAATCTCAAGCGATAGCAGGGTCCTCAAGTGATTGGATCTAAAGCGCCATGAACCTCCCGCGAGGCCCTCTTCTCCACCCCGACGGCGATGGACCACGATCCTCTTGAAGCGACAGATATGGCTTGGGCATAGATACAAATCTGTCGGGTTTAGAGAAGTATTTGATTTCAACAGGCATCTATGGGTGTGGCTGTGGGGTAGCAAAGGTGGAGGCATCTCGCAAGATCCGAGTGAGTTGCATAACCATCCACCTCCCAGGTTCCCCTCGTCTCGTCTCCTCTCTCTCTCACTCCCTCTCATCATAGGCCAGCGTACGGGCGTCTCTGTTGTGGCCCATGCAGATCCATTACAATGAGCAGGAGCGGCAGTGGCATGCACAAGCAGCAGTACAACTAGAGCAGATGTAGATGAAGAGCATGAGCACGTATCGTGATGAAGAAAAGAAGTTGAATCTTGTTTTTTTGTTTTCCTTTTTAATTTCCAATGGTAGGCGTCATAACAACTCGCCTATGGAAAATACTATTTTTAGTGGCAACATGGCCAAACATTTCTGTTAATTATGATTAACATAGACTTTTTAGAGGTGAGTAGTTTTGCTTCCTTTGAAAATTATTTTTGCCCGCATCTGAAAAAGATTCATGCAATATTGTTCTCTTTTTCCTCTTTTTGTTATTTTCCTTTCGAACCAACCACAAATGGCACCTGCAGTTGCCTTGTGGCACAAACAGTAGAGAGAAGTAGGACAGATGGGAATATGAACCTTGAGTTCAGTGAGTGAGAGGAGAACCACCCCTTACAAAAATGTAAGCTAGGGCACATGGCTCTATAGTATATATAGGAAAGGTTTCTCCCACCACTATATAGTTTCATAGTTTGCAAACAGGTCCTCAGACTTTACGGTTAGGACCGTTTTGCAAGGAGGGAGTATGTAAAGGCATATTCATCATTCAACAAAATCCGGACGAACGGGGGAGAGAGTGACAAACCATGAAACCATGGTTGGTTTGGACAAACCAACCATGGTTTCATGGTTTGTCACTCTCTCCCTCGTTTAGGTAGAGATAGACAAATTTATGGAGAACCGAGCGGGGGCTCGGTTGGTCAGTTGAGCAGGGGCTCAAGCTGCCCGCCCGCGGTTCGAGCGCTGGCTCCAGCGCGGCGCCTCACCCGCTATTAAGCTTTCTAATAAGGCCGGGGGCATAAGCAACCCCTTAATCCAAAAAAAAGACAAATTTATGAAAATTTGACGTCAACTTAGTTTAAACCAATAAGAAATATGGAACGTAAGGTAGTAAAGATGAGAATATATATTGTAATTGATAACGTGGGATCAGTGCAATATTTTTGTCTGGGATCGAATCAACCAGATGGAAGAGATTATTTTGAGGTGTGCTCTCAACAAGCGATAAGGCTGGCACATCTAGGACTAGGAAGTTGAGTAGCCCTGGCAGCGTACGACGACTTCCGTTGCATTCTTAGCTCTTTTTCTAAAGCATACATAGGCGAGTAATGCTTTGCTTGCGATAGGATTAAAATGCTCGAGACATGTGGGGCCATGTCCAGACTGCCCCCATTGCAAAAGTGTACCGCTTAGTAAATTCGTCTCGCGGTTTTCAGACAAGCTATGTAATTAGTTTTTTATTAGTATCCGAAAACCCCCTCCGACATCGTACGGAACATCCGATGTAACATTTTTTCAAAAACTTTTCACCCAACTAAACCCTTCACACGACCGTGACCTCACCATTGATGCGAGCCAAAATATTAATATTTTTTCCTGTAGGAATCTTGAAAGCCAACTTGCTTCATCGAAAGGATTTCCGAAATGGCGAACCGGCGGCATCGCGAAGCCACCTTCAGAATGGCTCTGAAGTGGTCGCCACAGATGCATCACTGCTGGCAGCCAGAACGGGATGCGCGCGAAGATGCCCTCTCAGGGGTGCGATATCACGGCACCTCGGAATGGAGTGGGCCGCTCGACTCCCATTGTATTCACTAGGGGGCGACATTTCAGGAAGGCACGTAAAAGAAGAAAGTTACCACTAGGTTATTAGTCAGTCAAAATTTGGATTCTTATTTAGATATGCACTAAGAGGACTCAAATGCCCCTAGTATAAAGTGAATACACTCGATGTCTAGCTCGAGTGAAGGCACTTCTGTTCGCCAATTGTAACGTTGGCACTACAAATAGTGCTTCCCTGAATGAAGAGGAGACCGTGAACCTTATTGGGAATCAAACCACTACCAATTCTACTTTCACATCAATTCTCTCATTGCACTATCGCAGACTTCGGTCTAAGATCACAGTCATGTTATTCTTCTTCTTCAAAAAAAAAAAAGGATCACAGTCATGTTATTTCGTAAAATGGGCTCACACCCAACACCTCACGTATGCAAACGGATCAATAACCAGCCTACTAGAACGCACCAATGCACTAATTAATCAATCCCATCTCGCCGTGAGCTTCGTGCAAAAGGATTCTTTTCATCATCTGATTCAAGAAAAATATGATTACATTTCAAGCATGTTGTTGGGAAAAAAATTCCCGATCAAATGGGATCCAAAAGGCCATATCTAGACTATTTTTTTTAACAAAAACAAGTGTAGCTCTAAGTTCTAACTAGTCGCAACCCTGTTGTAAGATTCAAAAGCAGCCAGAGCTAGTTCCAACTACAAAGGTGCTACATGAAAATGTATTTAGAGGCGGCTGGACAGACGACGGAGGTTTCTAAATATATAGAGGCGGCTTAAAATATAGCTACCTCTGCTTAAAAAAGTATTCGTTGCTAGAAATCATTTGTACAGTAGATGTAGAGTTTGTGCCGTGAACCGAAAGAAGAAAAAGTTGTGTCGGTGCCTGAACTGAATGTAAGGTGTACGTTACCCTTATTTCCCTTGCTCTCACCGAAATAAACCTCGATTCTTGACGTGGCAGCGACTCGAAGAAGTCTGGCATGTGACGTTATACCAGAGGGCCGGGCGGGGCTACTTTCCCTTGCTCTCACACCCACTCCTTGCATTGATTCTCCTGACGAGGTCCAGAACAGTTGGGCTTCCTTTTTCCTATATATACTGCATGCTGTAATAATTGACGAGAAGCTAGTAAGAAGGAAGGAAGAAAGCAAGAAAGAAAAGAAATTAATGGAGGGCGCCGCGCAGAGCCTTTTGAGCAATGCTGGTCAGCTGGTGGGGGATGAGCTCCGGCAGCTCCGCGGCGAGGTCGCCCGGTTGAGGAACGAGCTGGCCATCATCAACGCCCTCCTCCGCATGCAGTCTGAAGCCGGCGAGGGCGCCGTGAGCCAGGTCGTCCGGGAGTGGACGAAGCAGCTGCGGGAGGTGCGCTACGACGCCGAGGACTGCATCGACCTCTATCTACTCCGCGTCAGGTCCCGGCCAGGTGACCGCTGTTTCGTCCGGTGGAAGCGGCTCCTTGGCACCCTTTGGTCTCGCCGTCGCCTCGCTGGTGACATCAGGGACGTCCGCGCCCTTGCTTCCGACATCAGCGACCAGCTTGCTCGCTACGGCATCAGACTCGAGCCACGGATGATGCTGATGGGTCGCACTGCTGCTTCATCGTCAGGAGGCACTGTGCAGGCAGTGGCGGTATCATCAGCGCCTCCGTTTCGTCCAGGTGACAACGACGACGACGACGACGACGACTGCAATCAGTTCGTCGACAACAGGGGCCTGGCCCTCGACCTTTTCTACAAGGTCCGAGCACTAGCAAATGACGACGACAAGCAGCTCAAGGTGTTCTCCATCTGCGGCTTCGGAGGGCTCGGGAAGACCACGCTGGCAATGGAGGTCTGTCGGCTGCTGGAGATGGAGTTCCTGTGGCAAGCGCGGGTGTCCGTGTCCCAGACATTCAGCGCCAAGGACCTCCAGGGATTGCTCAAGCGCCTGCTTCGGCAGATCGCGCTGCCCAACCTGCAGGCAGTTCCCCAGCAAGTGGATCCCCTGGGCAACAACACCGACACCATGGATGTCGGCCAGCTGGAAAACAAGCTCAAAGTCACTCTCGACAACAAGAGGTACGACGAACGTACCAATAGCAGTAGCACCCACCGTACATAATTTCATCTTGGAAGTTACTCTTCCTTATTTCATTTTGATCTACCCTTTATTACTGACTAGAGAGTCCACGGTAGTATCCATGCATATTAATTTCCCACAAGAGCCACATATATTACAAAAGCAAAAAAAAAAGATAAATCTTGAAATTTATTAAAATGAAAACACATCTAGCAATCCTATCTTAATATTACTAATTAGAGGCTCCAACAAAGCTAGCAAAATTAATTCTTACCTGATGTGCTAGAAAAATTATTAATTAGATGGAGCCTCCACGTTAATTCTCATCAGAGATCAGACACCTTAGAAAAAAAGATAAATCCTATATAAATTCTCACAATAATCAGATTCATTTGGCCTTTAATTTCGTACACTCTATTCATCATCATCAATAATATCTATTGGATATATTCTATTTTATTAAAAATTACCCACCTTTGTCATTATGAAAAAAATATATAAAGTAACCACCTAGTTTTTGTATTTAAATTACCCACTACTATCATTACAAAAGATAATTCAATATAACTCCTAAATTTATATAATTACCCACCTCTGTCATTATCAAATATAATTTGAAATAACCACCCTTAATTTTCATCTAAGTTACCCACCTCTATCATTACAAAAGATCATTTAAAATAACTCTCTAACTTTGTATCTAAATTACTTACACATCCGTCATTATGAATAATAATTTACGATTATATACTAATACTTTTTTTATAATTACCTATGTCAACCATTATAAAAGACAATGCAACCCAACATCTGCATTCAAATTACCTATATATATATATGCCATTACACATTTTAATTTGTATATCTACAGTCAAGGTTCTGGGATTCTTTTTCGCAAATATTTCGGAGCTCACCGAAATAGGCGAAATTCGGAAAATTCGGGCCAGTTGCCACTTGAAATTTGAATAAAATTTGACCAAATTTGAATGAAATTTAGCACAAACGGCCAGACATGGTCATGGGCATGAAGAGGATGTGCGCAGTGCTGCATTGGAACAAGCATTGGCTATACGTGGCACCAGTGCGACAGTGGCGGCAGGGAGGCTCGACGGCGCACCAAGAAGCTACGCCAGAGCCGGTAAGGGCGCCGACAGGTTGTACCAGTGCGGTCATGGGTGTCGGGGAGAGTAGAGAGCCGCCGCTTGGTGAGAGAGGGAGGAGGCACCGGCGATGGGATGCGCCAGTGCGGTTGCAGGTGTCGGGGAGAGGAGTGGATCCACGACGCATCAGCCGCAGCTAGGTGAGAGAGGGAGGAGAAAAATAAAAAAACTAGGGTTTCTAGTGTGGGCTCTATGCTTTTATACTGTAGGAGGTGTTTTGTGGGCTGGTTTACATGTTCTGCTAGGCCTAAAATTCAAAATGGGCTGAATTTTTTTTGACCGGTTCAATATTATCTTGGGCCCAACCGAAATGGGCGAAATTTGGTGAGATTCAGGCCGAATCCCAGAACTGTGTCTACAATATCCATCTGTCACACTCCAATTAAAGGACAATATAGAGTGCATACATCTTATGTGCGCCCCAGGAATAGTCGCACACATAAGCCGACAAATTAACAGAAGTATCATCACTGAGTACATACACAACGTTATTACATCACTTAGTTCTTACATAAACAAATGGAAAGGTAAATAGCAACTCTCAGGCGTAGTGTCTGATCCACAGGGAAGGACAACTGGTTGACCCAAACCTAGAAATCCTCCGGGAAGTCCTCGTAGATACTGTCATCTGTTACCCGTCCGGGATTTTACCCAAAAACAATATAGCAACAAGTGTGAGTACATTCGTACTCCGCAAGTATAGTATGAGGATTCATGAGGCTAAAAAAGGCTAGACACGGTTGACTGCAGTTAGCATTTTTAGTAGATCAACATTTCATTATTAATCATTATTAAGTTATGCTCAAACTCCCATTTATCCCACATGATCCACTACTAGATTTAAGAAAAGAAAGCATCAGTGTGATCTTATCATCATGGTTCAACACGTATCAAGTAACCATTTATTCTGTGAGTTTTCCGGGCCGCTCGTGTCCGTGAGCACGGCTGTTATAACAGTTTAAACACTCTGCAGAGGTTGTGCATCTTTACCCGTGAGTCGTGTTACCCATATGCCCGGGGCCCGTCGACCCCCTAACACTTCCAAGGTGAGCAGGCAGGGTACACTATGAAGCCTTCCATAGGCCTCTTCTAACCAGTTAGGGCCGCTAGGTTTCCTCGGCAGGCAGATATAGAGAACCCCCCTTTCGATGGCACAATTCCCGCAGGCTATACACATCAGAACAGAGGCAGTTCTATACCCAACGTGGCAAGCCCCTCTTGCGCCCTTTCGGGTAACCTCTAACAAGTTAGAAAAGATCCTACTACTGAGCTAAAGTCAGAGCCATTTAACTCCCACGGTTGCATTATAAGTCCCAGCTTTTGCCCTACAGATAAGTCCTTACGGAGGGTTTAGGGCAACATGATCAACATCATTTGCACCATCACCCTTTAGTTCCACTACTATCGTCATGATTATCCGTTGTTTCCATTAATCAATGTGTAGATCATGTTTAGTTAGAGCACTAGCTTTCTACCCAAATGCAATTAATCCCCATAGGAATCAAGGTACAGGTCATCAATTTGCTAGGAAGTCCTTATAATCGAGAAATTTTAGACACATGCATGATGAATATGTTATATAATGAATAGGACAACAAGGTAGGCCCATGCTATACTTGCCTTGGTTCACGAACTGCTGCTGGTCCTGCTGCTCCTCGTACGCGTCCGGATTTCCAACGTACTCCTCACCGTCTGAACTCGTACGACACGAAGTACAACACGCAATTCGGAGCAGACATACAAGCAAAACATAGCTACTATTAGAACAGTACACCAACAATAAATAAATCTGAATAAAATGTTTACCAAAATCATCTACGTCTCGCTACGATCACATTGACGCGAATTGCACGAAAATCGGAGCTACAACGCAAAAGTTACGAGACATTTACTATTCCAAAAGCTAGCTATTAACTAGATTCATTTGAGAAATTCAAAAGCTCTTAACAGGTCTAACAGTAGCACTATTGCGTAGATTATGAAATTATGAAACTAACGCAAGTTGAACGGGTCAAATCGGAGCTAAAACGACGATTTTATACACGTTTTACTGTAGTGGCAATTCTGTAAATAGATTGAAAACATTTCGGAATTAAAATAATTTGAAATTCTGAAAATTCATTAGAACCGAGGACTGCGGGTTAATTAATGAAAAGCACGGGGTCTCTTTAGCAAAGTTTGCCCCGAAGGGGTATCGGCTGCCCACAGCCGTTGATCGGATGATGGACGGCTGGGAAAGAAAAGGGGGGGGAAAGAGAGAGAGCCGGCCGCCGGACCCAGAGAAGAAGACGGCGCCGCCGCCATGGGGCTCGCCGGAGCTGCTCGGCCGGGCACTCCAGGGCTCTATTCGCCAAACCAAATACATAGGGAGGATGCGGAGGGGATGGGGGTTCCGTTTTTGCCACAAACGCGGCCGGGGAAAGGCCCGAGGGGCACCCGCCATGGCCGGCCCGGAGGGAAGCTCACTGGAGTTTTTGGTTAGAGCCCTATAGGCCTCGGTTGTCAAATTAACTACGCGGGCAGTAAGAGTAGGTCGAGGCGATGCTCACCGTGGTGAAGAGGAGGGCGGAAACGAAGCGGGGACGACGAATTCGACCGAGAGGCGGACGACGGTGCCCTGAGGTGATTTGAACCGAGTACCTGAGCAGCGTCGAGCGAAATTGAGGAGAAAAATGGGTCGGGAAGGTTCTATACCGAGTGGAGGAGCTCGAAATTGGACGAATTCCGGTAATGAATCGGTGGAGCGGCGTCACCACGACGGCGGTTCCGACGGAGCTCGGCGGGTCGCTGCGGGTTTCAACGTGAGGAGAAACGGAGAAGAGACTGCGAACTGCAGGGGTAGGAGGAGTCGGTGCTCTCCTATTTGAAGTCCAAGCCGAGGGCGCTCCCACGTCGCGAGGAGGAGGTGGGCGCGAGAAAGATGGGCGCGGGCGGTCATGGCGGT
This sequence comes from Saccharum spontaneum, assembly GCA_022457205.1. Classification (NCBI taxonomy): domain Eukaryota; kingdom Viridiplantae; phylum Streptophyta; class Magnoliopsida; order Poales; family Poaceae; genus Saccharum; species Saccharum spontaneum. The sequence goes on from CM039614.1 coordinate 4,297,202, forward strand.
TGCCTTCGACCGAAGGAGTCGGAGGAAACGGCCGGAGGTGGGAGATGGTGCGCCGACAGGTGGGCCCGACGCATCAGTGACTCAGAGGAGAGGAGAGGGGAAACTGCTGCTGGCGACGTGGGTTGGGCCGCGGCCCAGGAAGGAAGGCGCGGGCGGGATTTGCTGGGCCGGCCGGGAGTCGTCTAACAGGCCGAAACTGAGGAAGGAAAGAAAACGGAAAAGAATTTATTTTTCCTTTTTCAAATTTGATTTTCAAATCACATTTCCAAAGGTTTTTGAATGCCTTTTAAACTTTGACTCAAACCAATCATCACAAAATATAGTGCAACAGCATGAGTGCAAAAATAAATGATTAGCCTTATGATTAATTTTAATTCCACAAAATTTATTATTCTCTATATTTAAATGCACACACACATACCTAATTAATTCATATTTAGCTATTTTAAAACAAAGCAAAATTTTAGGGTGTTACAATTCTACCCCCCTTAAAAGAATCTCGTCCTCGAGATTGGATGATGCTTACTCAAAAAGCTGTGGATAAGACTTTCTCAGATCTTCTTCTCTTTCCCACGTAGATTCATCTTCTGAATAACGATTCCATTGCACTCTGCACATCTTTATAGTGCGACTCCTGGTAACTCTTTCTGTAGTTTCAAGAATCTTTACCGGATATTCCTCATACGTGAGATCTTCTTTAACAGTAAGCTCCTCCAAGGGAATCTGCTCTTCTGGTACCCGCAAACACTTTTTCAATTGTGAAACATGGAACACATCATGCTCACCTGCTAAACTTTCTGGCAATTCCAATTGATAAGCCACTTCTCCATGTCTCTCCAGAATCTTGAAAGGTCCTACATATCTCGGTGCTAACTTGCCCTTCATATTGAATCTTCTCACAATTCTCATTGGTGACACTTTCAAATACACATAGTCACCTACTTTGAAACTCAACTCTCTCCTTCTGACATCAGCATAGCTCTTCTGTCTAGACTGTGCTATTCTCAAATTATCCCTGATCATCCTCACTTGTTCTTCTGCATTGCGTAGGACATCAGGTCCAAACACTTGGGTCTCACCTGCCTGATTCCAGAATAGAGGTGTTCTACACTTTCGTCCATATAAAGCTTCGAATGGCGCCATCTTGAGGCTTTTCTAGTGACTGTTGTTGTATGAAAACTCAGCATATGACAAACTCTTATCCCAACTAGCACCATACTGTAAGGCACAAGCTCTCAACATATCTTCCAGGATTTGATTGGTCCTTTCGGTCTGCCCATCAGTTTGGGGTGATATGCCGAACTGAAATTTAACTTGGTTCCCAAAGCACTGTGTACCTTACGCCAAAAATGTGATGTAAACTGAGTTCCTCGGTCAGATACGATCTTCTTTGGAACCCCATGTAGACATACTATTCTCTCCATATACAACTCTGCTAGCTTTGCACCACTATAAGTGGTTTTGACTGGCAAGAAGTGGGCTACCTTAGTAAGTCGATCCACTATTACCCAGATCGAATCATATCCTTGTTGAGTGCGGGGCAATCCAGTAATGAAGTCCATACCAACTTCTTCCCATTTCCACTCTGGTATTTTCATTGGTTGCAACAATCCTGCAGGCCTTTGGTGCTCAGCTTTCACCCTTTGACAAGTATCACATATGGCCACATACTCAGCCACATCCCGTTTCAAACCATACCACCAATACTTCTCTTTGAGGTCCAAGTACATCTTGGTGCTTCCAGGGTGTATAGAATACGCAGAATCATGTGCCTCTCGCAGAATCATATCACGGATGGCTTTCACTTTAGGTACACATATCCTTTTTCCAAACCATAGAGTACCATTCTCATCCAACCGGAAACCTGGTGCCTTTCCAACCACTACCTGCTCAGCAATCTCTTTCAATTTCTCATCCTCCAACTGACCTTTACGTATCTCTTGCTCCAATGTAGGTTCTATAGTCAATTCTACTACATTATTGACAAAACCCAAATTGAGATGTTCTATTTCAGCTCGCAACTCCGCTGATATAAATGTCAACTGAAGTCCGTTGGCATAGCTTTTCCGGCTAAGTGCATCGGCAACAACATTTGCCTTTCCAGGATGATAATGCACTTCCAGATCATAGTCTTTAATTAATTCCAGCCAACGACGTTGCCTTAAGTTCAACTCGGACTGAGTAAAAATATATTTTAAACTCTTGTGGTCAGTGTAGATGTCACACTTATGTCCGATCAAATAATGCCTCCAGATTTTCAGAGCATGGACAACTGCGGCTAATTCCAAGTCATGGGTTGGGTAATTCAGTTCATGCTTTCTCAATTGCCTGGATGCATAGGCCACAACCTTTCCTTCTTGCATAAGCACACATCCAAGGCCTAGGCGAGATGCATCACAATAAATAGAGAAACTCTTACTTAAATCAGGTAGGGTCAACACCGGGGCTGTTGTTAGCCTTTTCTTTAACTCCTCAAAGTTGGCTTGACATTTGTCTGACCAAACAAATTTGGCATTCTTCTCTAATAGGGCTGTCATAGGCTTGGCTAGCTTAGAGAACCCTTCAATAAACCTTCTATAGTATCCAGCCAAACCCAAAAAGCTACGGATTTCACTAGCATTGACTGGGGCTTTCCAATTCAGCACATCTTGCACTTTACTGGGATCTACGGCTATTCCACCGTTAGAGACCACATGTCCCAGAAAAGATACTTCTTTCAGCCAGAACTCACATTTGCTCCTTTTTGCATACAATTTATGTTCCCTGAGTTTTTGTAAGACTAACCTTAAGTGTTCGTCATGTTCCTCTTCATTTTTGGAGAATACTAGGATATCATCTATGAATACCACTACAAACTTATCCAAGTACTCCATGAATACTTTGTTCATTAGGTACATAAAGTATGCAGGTGCATTAGTCAGTCCAAAAGACATCACTGTGTACTCATAAAGGCCATATCTGGTAGTAAATGCTGTCTTGGGTATGTCAGATGCACGAATTTTTAGTTGGTGATATCCAGAACGGAGGTCAATTTTTGAGAACACACAAGCACCTTTCAGCTGATCAAATAAATCATCAATTCTAGGGAGTGGGTATTTGTTCTTGATGGTGACTTCATTTAGGGACCTATAATCGACACACATCCTTCGTGTGCCATCTTTCTTATCCACAAATATAACAGGTGCTCCCCAAGGTGAAGAACTAGGACGAATAAAACCTTTCTCTTGCAATTCCTTAATTTGTTTCTTTAGTTCTTCTAATTCATTTACCCCCATTCTATATGGTCTCTTAGCTATGGGTGCAGTTCCAGGTAAAAGCTCGATAAGGAATTCGATGTCGCGATCGGGTGGCATACCTGGCAATTCATCGGGGAACACGTCCGGGAATTCATCCACCACCCGGTCCTCCTGGTTAGCAACATCGCTCAGCTGATTGACGGTGGCGGTAGGTTGAGCTTGCACTTCCACTTCAACACAAATTCTATCACCACTTGGAGATGTCACAACCACAGATTTCTCCTGACATTGTATCACTGCCCTATGTTGCTTCATCCAATCCATTCCCAGGATGAGGTCAATTCCAGCGGTTCTCAGAACAATTGGATTTACCTTGAAAGCTACCCCCCTTAAAAATATACTAGTAGAAGGGCTCCAATAATTTGCTGGCATGCTACCCCCCGGTGAATTAACTAGCATGGGATCCTTCATGGCACACAGGGGTATGCTATGCATTCTAACAAAAGCTTGTGATATGAAAGAATGCGAGGCACCGGAATCAAAAAGTACGGTAGCGGAGATGGAGTTGACGCTAAACGTACCCAGCATAACCTCAGGCGCCTCCTGAGCTGATTCCGACGACACATGGTTCACCTTGCCAGTGAACGGAGGTCGAGCGTTGGGTCTCTGGTTGTTCTGCTGGTTCTGCGGGGCCTGCCGGTTCTGCTTCTTCGGGCACTGGTACGAATAGTGTCCCACCTCTCCACAGTTGTAACAGGCATTGGGGTTGCCTGGGGTGCCACTCTTGATTGGGGCATTGTTGGGCACTCCCTGACGTGGAGCTTGGTTGCTAGCTTGCTGTTGCTGAGGGCGCTACTGACTCTGATTACCCAACTGCGGTGGGTACTGGGGACGCTGCTGGTACTGGTTCCTCTGGGGGTACTGGCCCTTGTTCTATTGGTTGGGTGGCCCTTGGTTCCTCTGCGGAAAACCTTGCTGCGGAAAGGCTCGTGGGCGAGTGTTGCTACCCGATGCCTGTCCCTGGAGCTTCCTCTTCTTGAGGTCCATTTCCTTACGCTTGTTATCAATTACAATTGCACGGTCCACCAACTCCTGGAAACTGGCATATTTGTTGGACATCAGCTGCAGTTGGAGTCCATCATACAGCCCCTTCAGAAAACGGCGCTGTTTGTCAGAATCTCTAGCCACTTCAGCCGGGGCATATCGCAACAATTGTGCAAACTTGTCGCGGTATTCCGCCACTGACATGGACCCTTGCTTGAGAGCCCGGAACTCCTCTTGCTTCAGCTCAATAAGTCCCTCCGGGATATGATAGGACCTGAAGTTCTCTGTGAACTCTTTCCATGTGACCTCTGGAGCATTCTCTGGACGTCCATACTGGAATGACTCCCACCAATCCTGAGCAGCTCCTTGGAGTTGGCCTGAGGCGTACAAGACTTTCTCCAAGTCGTTGCACTGAGCAATGTTTAGCTGCTTTTCCACAGCTCTCAGCCAGTCATCCGCCTCCATAGGTTCAGAGGCGTGTGTGAACACAGGTGGGCGTCCTTTCAGAAACTCACCACGCTTGTCACGGACCTGCACTGGTGGGGGTGCTCCTGCGGGTTGCTCACCGAGACGGTCCATCACAGTCTGCATGAGCTGCGCTTGCATGGCCATCAACTGCTCAATAGTCACCGGCGGTGGCGGAGGTGGGTCCACCAAAGCTCCGTGTCCACGACCACGGCCACGGCCTCGACCACGTCCTCCTCTGGCGGCCATCTGTTTCCAAGCAAATGTGCAAACTTTAGAGATCTCCCAAAAATTTTACAAATTATTTACAAAAGGTAAATAACATAACTGAAAATTTCTGGACGAGTGTCTACAACAGCAGACCGAAAACTGACGTATAACTCAAGTTCCAGAAATCCATAATAGGCGTGGCATACATCGTTGGAAAGCTTAAAGAGTCTGCTACAACTTTTGTATAGAACTTTTTCACTGATACAGGCGGCAACATCATCAAAAACTGAGCTAAACAATTTCTGTTCTAGGTTACAGACTGCACAGACTTGCCAGGTTGCAGCAGGCATATCTCCCAATCCAGAATTGATAATGAGGTGATTCCAGTGGGAAATGAAAGGTACACAAGTCTAGTTCTTCCCACAAAAATTTCATAATTTTTGGACGTAGAGATTTAGAGATATGAGACAAACATTGCAGACTGCTCTGAGAAACAGCACAGCAGTAAAGCAGAAATTAACCCCAACTAAGTTAATCAAACACTAACTTAAAGTTTTAAATAAAAAGAACATGTGGACAAGCCCACACTGTTCCAGCAATCAAACAAACTCCAAATCAACCAAGTTCATCAACACAACCAACGATACAACGGAAAGTTCACAAAACATACACGAACTTGACACGACTCTCGACTCTAAGACGCATCTAGCTGGACGGGGCTGCAACATCTAAGGAGCGCGATCCACCATGGTGAACACCCTAGCCTTCTTCTTGTAAATGGTAGGCTGTCCTAGCTGAACGGCCATCTCATCTATCTGGTTCTGAAGGCGCTTTTCAGATTTTTGCGCTGCACGAAGCTCTTCCCTGAGTGCTTCGTTGACCTCCTGCATGGCGCTGAGGTGCCTCACTGTGGTGTCCAAGGTGGGATCAGAAGCTGGAGGAGCCAACACTGCCCATGTCTTCTCCCTCGGGTCATAGCGTGGAAGATACCGGCAGCGGTCGTTCTGCATATCCTCAAAACGCCTACCATGGTAGTGCAGGTACGCCACCTGCGCAGCATCTTCCATGCTGTCATAGACACTGGCACGCCTGGCTCGGTGGCTATGGGTGGTCACAATATCCTGGGATTGGTCGGTGTTGTTCCAGGCGGTGACGATCACATTAGTCTTCCAGTACGTCGCCTCCACTGGATGTGTGTGCTCCGCACAGTAGTACTTCACAGAGGCAGCAAACTCTGGATAGTACTCAGCTAGCATGGTGGTGAGGAGGTTGTGGTAGTGGGCATCTTCGGGAGCTTCCTTAAACTTGTTCCTGGTGGACCATCCTATCTCTTCTGGCTCCTCTGGTGCAGCTGGGGAGGGCACTGGTGTTGGTGCAGAAGCAGCCTGGGATGCTGGTGGAGGTGTAGCAGCGGGGACTGGTGCATCCACATGTGGAATGGGTGCAGCCACGGGAGTCGAAGCGGGTCCATCAGATGCGGCATCTGAAAATGCCTCCTCCTCCATGGGTTCCTCCTCCTCGTCAGTGACGTGGACGACCTCTGGCTCCACTGGTGGTACTGCTGGTGGTGCTGGTGGAGCAGGTGCTGCTGGAACGAACTGGGCGACGTAGGCAGCGGCACTGAGACGAGGCATCTATAGTTTTGATATAAAATATTATCAGAGTCAATATTTTATGCAATAGAATAAAGAATAGAGCATAAAATTTTTAATAAAATATCAAGAGTGAGGTAGTAGCAAATAAATAAATAAAGTCAAACTCTTAGAAACAACCATTTCTACCTAGGTTTGCGTCCTACAGTCGACACAGCTCTGATACCAATTTGTCACACTCCAATTAAAGGACAATATAGAGTGCATACATCTTATGTGCGCCCCAGGAATAGTCGCACACATAAGCCGACAAATTAACAGAAGTATCATCACTGAGTACATACACAACGTTATTACATCACTTAGTTCTTACATAAACAAATGGAAAGGTAAATAGCAACTCTCAGGCGTAGTGTCTGATCCACAGGGAAGGACGACTGGTTGACCCAAACCTAGAAATCCTCCGGGAAGTCCTCGTAGATACTGTCATCTGTTACCCGTCCGGGATTTTACCCAAAAACAATATAGCAACAAGTGTGAGTACATTCGTACTCCGCAAGTATAGTATGAGGATTCATGAGGCTCAAAAAGGCTAGACACGGTTGACTGCAGTTAGCATTTTTAGTAGATCAACATTTCATTATTAATCATTATTAAGTTATGCTCAAACTCCCATTTATCCCACATGATCCACTACTAGATTTAAGAAAAGAAAGCATCAGTGTGATCTTATCATCATGGTTCAACACGTATCAAGTAACCATTTATTCTGTGAGTTTTCCGGGCCGCTCGTGTCCGTGAGCACGGCTGTTATAACAGTTTAAACACTCTGCAGAGGTTGTGCATCTTTACCCGTGAGTCGTGTTACCCATATGCCCGGGGCCCGTCGACCCCCTAACACTTCCAAGGTGAGCAGGCAGGGTACACTATGAAGCCTTCCATAGGCCTCTTCTAACCAGTTAGGGCCGCTAGGTTTCCTCGGCAGGCAGATATAGAGAACCCCCCTTTCGATGGCACAATTCCCGCAGGCTATACACATCAGAACAGAGGCAGTTCTATACCCAACGTGGCAAGCCCCTCTTGCGCCCTTTCGGGTAACCTCTAACAAGTTAGAAAAGATCCTACTACTGAGCTAAAGTCAGAGCCATTTAACTCCCACGGTTGCACTATAAGTCCCAGCTTTTGCCCTACAGATAAGTCCTTACGGAGGGTTTAGGGCAACATGATCAACATCATTTGCACCATCACCCTTTAGTTCCACTACTATCATCATGATTATCCGTTGTTTCCATTAATCAATGTGTAGATCATGTTTAGTTAGAGCACTAGCTTTCTACCCAAATGCAATTAATCCCCATAGGAATCAAGGTACATGTCATCAATTTGCTAGGAAGTCCTTATAATCGAGAAATTTTAGAAACATGCATGATGAATATGTTATATAATGAATAGGACAACAAGGTAGGCCCATGCTATACTTGCCTTGGTTCACGAACTGCTGCTGGTCCTGCTGCTCCTCGTACGCGTCCAGATTTCCAACGTACTCCTCACCGTCTGAACTCGTACGACACGAAGTACAACACGCAATTCGGTGCAGACATACAAGCAAAACATAGCTACTATTAGAACAGTACACCAACAATAAATAAATCTGAATAAAATGTTTACCAAAATCATTTACGTCTCGCTACGATCACATTGACGCGAATTGCACGAAAATCGGAGCTACAACGCAAAAGTTACGAGACATTTACTATTCCAAAAGCTAGCTATTAACTAGATTTATTTGAGAAATTCAAAAGCTCTTAACAGGTCTAACAGTAGCACTATTGCGTAGATTATGAAATTATGAAACTAACGCAAGTTGAACGGGTCAAATCGGAGCTAAAACGACGATTTTATACACGTTTTACTGTAGTGGCAATTCTGTAAATAGATTGAAAACATTTCGGAATTAAAATAATTCGAAATTCTGAAAATTCATTAGAACCGAGGACTGCGGGTTAATTAATGAAAAGCACGGGGTCTCTTTAGCAAAGTTTGCCCCGAAGGGGTATCGGCTGCCCACAGCCGTTGATCGGATGATGGACGGCTGGGAAAGAAAAGGGGGGGGGAAAGAGAGAGAGCCGGCCGCCGGACCCAGAGAAGAAGACGGCGGCGCCGCCATGGGGCTCGCCGGAGCTGCTCGGCCGGGCACTCCAGGGCTCTATTCGCCAAACCAAATACATAGGGAGGATGCGGAGGGGATGGGGGTTCCGTTTTTGCCACAAACGCGGCCGGGGAAAGGCCCGAGGGGCACCCGCCATGGCCGGCCCGGAGGGAAGCTCACTGGAGTTTTTGGTTAGAGCCCTATAGGCCTCGGTTGTCAAATTAACTGCGCGGGCAGTAAGAGTAGGTCGAGGCGATGCTCACCGTGGTGAAGAGGAGGGCGGAAACGAAGCGGGGATGACGAATTCGACCGAGAGGCGGACGACGGTGCCCTGCGGTGATTTGAACCGAGTACCTGAGCAGCGTCGAGCGAAATTGAGGAGAAAAATGGGTCGGGAAGGTTCTATACCGAGTGGAGGAGCTCGAAATTGGACGAATTCCGGCAATGAATCGGTGGAGCGGCGTCACCACGACGGCGGTTCCGACGGAGCTCGGCGGGTCGCTGCAGGTTTCAACGTGAGGAGAAACGGAGAAGAGACTGCGAACTGCAGGGGTAGGAGGAGTCGGTGCTCTCCTATTTGAAGTCCAAGCCGAGGGCGCTCCCACGTCCCGAGGAGGAGGTGGGCGCGAGAAAGATGGGCGCGGGGCGGTCATGGCGGTTGCCTTCGACCGAAGGAGTCGGAGGAAACGGCCGGAGGTGGGAGATGGTGCGCCGACAGGTGGGCCCGACGCATCAGTGACTCAGAGGAGAGGAGAGGGGAAACTGCTGCTGGCGACGTGGGCTGGGCCGCGGCCCAGGAAGGAAGGCGCGGGCGGGATTTGCTGGGCCGGCCGGGAGTCGTCTAACAGGCCGAAACTGAGGAAGGAAAGAAAACGGAAAAGAATTTATTTTTCCTTTTTCAAATTTGATTTTCAAATCACATTTCCAAAGGTTTTTGAATGCCTTTTAAACTTTGACTCAAACCAATCATCACAAAATATAGTGCAACAGCATGAGTGCAAAAATAAATGATTAGCCTTATGATTAATTTTAATTCCACAAAATTTATTATTCTCTATATTTAAATGCACACACACATACCTAATTAATTCATATTTAGCTATTTTAAAACAAAGCAAAATTTTAGGGTGTTACACCATCTCAGCCACCAAAAGAAACAAAAATGTCTCACAAATATACATACAAATACCAATATAAGCTATCACAAAAAATAATCTAATATCAATAAAGAATGATATATACTTCTAAATCATAGACTTCTACTGCCATTAAATTAAAAGTAAGCATAATGTTATGTTCTAACGTGTGGACCAAGTAAAAATGCATACAATTAGGATAAATATTTATTTTAATCACTTATCAAACACGAAATCAAAATGTTCCTTTAACAAACTACATAACAATAACACTGACAATTCATTTTAAGTTATATCAATGCTTTATTATAATGAATTTCATAAGTTATAATTTTAAATAAGTTTATACATTTGGACTGAATTATTTTGCCATATCAAAATTGGTAATTTAATTTTAAGCACTCTAAGTCACTACTACAGCAATTTTTACCGAGGCAGGCAAAAACGATTAATCGAGGCGGGCATCACAACCGCCTCGGCACAAATGTCACGGTAAATGCGGTTGGATGCCCGCCTCAGTAAATCAAATAAAAAACAAAAAAAGAAAAACTCGTGGATAAGCCCACCGAGCCCATCCACGGGCCTCCGCAGCTGCTCGCCGGTGACAGCATCCTCGCTGGACAGTCAGTATCTGGCTGCCCGACGCTGGATTCAGGAGGAGCCGTCGCCATGGAGCCCACCACCGCCGTGTTGCTCGCCGTGGAGCCCGCCGTCGGAGGGCTCCTAACCGCTAGATCCGCGGATCCGCTGCCGGAGGCCACCTCTCTAGCGGATCCGCACTGTGGTGGCTTCATCCCGCCGGATCCGCGATGCTACCCACCGGTGGAGCCATGGAGGGAAGGGAGGAGGGCGGATCCGCGCCGCACTAGCCTAGAGCCGCCCCTGCCCGCAGAGGAAGACACGTGAGGGAAGGAGAGGAAGCTGCGCGAGTGAAAGGTACTAAATGGCTGGAGGGGGGTGAATAGCCTATAAAAATTTTCTACAAACACACTAGAGCAAAGTGGTTAGTACACTAAATGGCGTAATGCAATTTTGCTCTAGCTCTATATGGATTGCAAGCCACTTATCTAACAATTCTAGTTGCTATGATCACTAGGCACAAACAATGGCTATGTCACTACTCACTAAGAGCTCTCAAACACACTACACTAAAGAGCTCCACTAGGTGATACTAAGCTAGCAAGTAAGACAAGCTCTCAAAACTAATTACGCTAAAGAGCTTGTTACAACTACCTTGCAAGTAAGTAAAGGAGTGAGTAGAACGTTTATACCACCGTGTAGAGGGATAAACCAATGACAATAAGACCACCAATACAATCACCAAGAGAATACCAATGGCAAGAGACAAGTGATTTTTCTCCCGAGGTTCATGTGCTTGTCAGCACGCTAGTCCCCGTTGTGTCGACCAACACTTGGTGGTTCGGCGGCTAAGAGGTGTTGCACGAACCTCATCCACACAATTGGACACCGCAAGAACCTACCCACAAGTGACGTAACTCAATGACACGAGTAATTTACTAGAGCTACCTTGTGGTGCTTCACCGAGAAAGGTGCAATACCCCTCACAAGATCACCGGAGCCAGCCACAAACAAAATCACCAACATGTGGCGGACCTCCACCACTGCTCCAAGCCATCTAGGTGGCGGAACCACCAAGAGTAACAAGAAATCCGCAGCCACAACGATCCCCAAGTGCCACTAGATGCAATCACTCAAGCAAATGCACTTGTGATAACTCAATCTCACTTTGGATTCGCAATCAAGCAAGAGAGATGAGTGGGAGGGAGTATGCTCAGCTCACAAGGATGTCAAGAATGTCAAAAGTCTAAGAGAGATGCCTTGGAGCCGACCCCCATCTATTTATAGAGCTCCCCAACGAAATAGAGCTATTGCTCTGCTCGGGGCCTGAATGGACGCAGTGACCGGACGCACCACAGCGTCCGGTCACCCCGAGTCCGGTCACACCGATGGCCGCCATGTGTCCCCGTTTAATCCTTAGCCATCGGGTGCCAATGGTCACTTAACATTCAACGCGCAGTCAAACAATCGACCGGACGTGCCACTCCAACGCACCTGACGCAGAGCCACGCCGTGTGCATTCGATTCCAGTAAGAGTCCAGAGATGTTTTTCATTGTCCGGACGTGTCAGGTCACAAGTGACCGGACACGCCTGGGAGTCCAGTCAGCTCCCCATGTCTCTGCCTGTGAAAACCCTGCCAACGTCAACGTACGTCAGCCGCAACCTGACACAGCCCCTGTGCGTCCAGTCGCTCGCTGACTCCTGCGTTCGCTTGCCTGAAGAAGAGACCTGACGCGCCGATGGCAGCGTCTGATTGTTCCTCACCCTTCTTGGCCGCAGCGCATCACAATGCCAAAGATGACCGGACGCGCCCGGGGTGAGTCCGATCACCCCATGGCCAGCGTCCGGTCGTGGATCTTCTCCTCTTTTTCTTTTTCTAAGTCCACAACCACTACACTCTTGCTTCCAACTTGCTAACCACAAAGTGTAGAACTTGTATGCACATGTGCTAGCATTTTTCAAAGCATTTTACAAGGGTCGATGTTAGCTCACTAAAGGTCCTAATGCACATGCTCATATGAATTCACCTAGTGGCACTTGATAACTGTTTTAATCAAAGTATTCTCCTCTTTACAGTATGGATATCAATCCTAAGTCACTCACACCCTCTATGGTATATTGAGTGCAAAACAAAAACCTATCAAATACCTTTGCCTTGATCATCTCGATTTTTGTTTTTCTCTTTCTTCTTTTCCAAGTTGAGCTTGATCATCATCAACACATGTCCATCTCCATCTCCATGGACCTCATCTTGCTCAATCACTTGGATTGCACCAACCTAGCTCATATCACCACTTATGACAAAGGTTAGTGTTAGGTTTCATCAATTATCCAAACCAAACTAGGGCTTTCAGCGAGGGAGACTGCGCCCGCCATGCCTGCGCGAGGCCGCACACACCGCACCCACGAGGCTGCGCTCGTTGTGCCCATTGAGGTTGCGTGCCACTGTGCCCTTCAAGGCCGTGCGCCAATGCGCCTGCGAGCCGTTGTGCCCGCCTTTGATCTGCGAGGCCGAATGGGAGAGGGTTGGAGGGAGGGAGAGAGAGGGCCGAGTGGGAGAGAGAGAGGGGCCGTGCAGGAGTGGGTCGGAGGGAGGAGCTGAGGATGGGCTAGGGTTTCATCACTCATATATACACTGTGATGTTCCTGTTGGCCCAAGATGGGCTGATATAGTGTGCCCGCCTCTGAAAATAGATTTACCAATGACTACCTCGGTTAATATTGATTAACCGAGGTGGTTATTTTAAGGTGACCGCCTCGGTAAATATATTAACCGAGGCGGTTGAGTTAGGACAACCGCCTCTGTTAATCGATATTAACTGAGGCAGTTATGTTACAATGTCCGCCTCGGTTAAGCATTAACTGAGGTGGTCACTAACCCGGCTACCCTGCCTCGAATAACCGAGGCGGGCAACAGGGTCGCCCGCCTTCGAGGCCATTTTGGAAACGCTGCACAAAAGATTTTATGTAGTAGTGAGTTTTATAAAACAAAGCTAAGACATATATATAACTATGTAAGATAACAGCTTCAACATGTTGAGTGCTATAGTGTAAGAACCTAGAGGGTAACCTATACTACTACGATAAATTTTACTGAGGTGGGCAAAAAGGGTTTACCGAGGTGAGCAACCCGTCCGCCTCGATGAAAAGGTCATGGTAAATCATTGATTACCGAGGCGGACCACTTGCCCGCCCCGGTTAATGAAAAAAATGATGAGCCCAAACGCGAGCCCATCCAGGGCCTAGCGTCGGGCCCATCCACGCGCCGCTGCCGCCCACCGGTGCAGCATCCTCGCTGGACCACCGGATCTGTGCCTATAGCCGCGAGGGGAGGAGCTCTGGCCGTCAGATCTGCGCCTCCAGTCGCCATGCCGTGAGGTGAGGAGCTCCGACTGCCGGATCCAGCCTCCCCGTGCGCTGGTCGAGCTCGAGGGATGCGCCGCCACTGTCGCTAGATCCGCCCGCATTATGGCCGGATTTGACCTCCCCGTGCGCTGGCCGAGCTCGAGGGAGAGGGAGAGTGATGCGCCGTCGCCGCCAGATCCGCCTGTGCCGGGGTCAGATTTGGCCTCCCCGTGCACCACTGTTGCCGGATCCGCTGGCGTCGAGGCCGGATCCGGCCTCCCTGTACGCTGATGGAGCTCGCTGGAGAGGGAGAGGACTAGAGAGGCATGCGCCACCATTGCCGGAGATCGAGAGGAGAGGGAGGTGCCCGCGCCCTGCCTTCACTGGTGGGGGAGAGGGAGAGGAGAGGGAGGAGCCGTCACCGGTGGGGGAGAGGGAGAGCGCCGGTGGGAGAGGTGGGGATCTGGTGGTGGGAGTGAGGGAGAGGACCGGTGGGAGAGGGAGAGGAAAGGGTGAGTGAGGGAGAGCGCCATCGCATGACTTGCGTTGAAGGGCGAGTGCAAGCACGCCTCAAGAGAAAGGGAGTGGATGACTAAAACCCTAACCCCCCTTTATATATTAGTGATGGTAGTGGGTTACTGTGGGGCTAGCGGGCTGGGCCTAATTTACTGAGGCAGTTGCGTTACAATACCCGCCTCGGTTAATGATTTACCGAGGTGGTTATGTTACAATGCCCGCTGTTGACGGTCCTTAAGTACCAAATATAGTTATCAAATAAATAAAGAAAAGGATCCAAATGCAACCAACACCTAGACTTAGGGTTTTATCTGACAGAATTCCATGAGTTTTGGTGTTTGTCTGTTTCTGCAGGGGGTTATCAGAAAATACGGAGGAAAGGCCCACACGTCGGGTTTACATAGAGATAATAACGTGTTCACCGATTTTCTATCATCTAGAAGACTCCAGAAGCCACGAGATCGAACGGGAGGCCGAACGGGCCCGGAGGCAGGGCGCCCGCCCTGCTCCCTAGGGCGCCCGCCCTAGCCTGAGAGCCAATCAGGCTCCGTCTCGCGGATTATGCTCCACCGACCTAAGGGATCAAGGAAAACCGTGCGATTAATGTCGGTTTGATCCGACGGCCCACGTTCACTTGAGGGGGCTATATAAGCAGGACCCCTGGCCCCTGGAGGAGGCACTCCCTCATTCTCAATTCCTCAAACCCTAATCTCAGGAGGAGAGTCTCTGATCAAGCCCTAGAGCCACCACATCAACTAGATCTCTAGTATAGCATAGCTACATAGGATTAGAACTAGAAGGAGTCAATCTTCGATTGGTTTCCGGATCTGTCAAGAGGATTCTTGGTAATTCCTTTACTGTTCTTCATTGTTCATCTTTGTTCTTCAATATTATGAATACAACTTTGTTCTATTTCAATATATTGATTATGACTATGCTCTACTTGTTATTATTTGCGATTATATTGTTCTCAGTTTATCGTAGTTATACGCTTGGCTTAGTTAGATTGGAAATATATACATGTTTAGGATCGTATAGCGTTTATCCATCGGATCCATGGGTAAATGATAAATATTGTGTAGGCGTGGTGCTTAGACCATATTTATCTGCGATTGCACCTTATATGCCGGATCGTGGGGTGGTCCGCGATGGTGACAGCTTCGTTGGTTCTTATATAGTCCCCCTCCCGTGTGTAAGGCAGGCAGAGCAACATTATTACGGGGGAGTGATTGCTATGTTTCTCATCTTCCTTGATAATATCACTATGCATGGGCGTAGTCCTTTCTCGCAATGATTGCCAAGTGTACTTGCACTAACTATGATATGCTAGACTTTATAGTTAAGAATAACTTAGGAAATATCCTTGTAGTTCGTCCTAATACCATGCTAATGACTTGCTAGAATATCTATTGAGGTGCTTATCATTATTATATGTGGCTAGCTGATCAGGTTAATTATCTTTGTCACCATTCATACTTTATCTATATTTTATGTGACACTTACCCCTGTATGCAAGAGATAGATGAATGCTCCCACTTATACATGCAATGATTGATACTCATTCCTATATTCCATTCCATAATCAACATTGATGTTAGTAATCCCTTCCCAGTGGTAAAAATATAAATAACGATACCTGGAATACTTCCCGGTTAAAATGCTACATCGGTATTAATCTGTGCGTTTGCAGATCTTATTTATTATTTATTTAGAAGAGTAGTTGCATATTTCAATACCGCGTCTCTCATGTCATGCTGGGGATGACAACTTGGCTTAAGTGGCATGAGGGATAGGTTCGGCATTTTTGGCGCCGTTATCAGAATTAGAAAACTAAGTCTACTTTTGGTAATGACGTTAAGAATGCCCAACAAGCATTTTTGGCGCCGTTGCCGGGGAAGGTTGATTTACTAACAAGGAATGAATACGGAATTTGAGTCATCATTCGCATCATTAAGTGATTGAGATCATCAATTCTCCCATACAGATTTACCCCTGTATTTTTCCATTCTTATTGTTTTGCAGGGTAATGTATGAATAGAGGACATCTTCCAGAAAATTTTGTTGACAACCCCGAAGCATTAATCAGAGGGGCAAGAGCCAAGCTCAAGAAGTCAACACTTCGACGCAACACTTCATCCAATTCAGAAGACCGCCGAAGTTTCATCCGGAATTTGTCAACAGAGTTCGCAGCCATGGCGAACAAGACGATCCGTGAGTTCTCAGCTCCCACTACGGACAACATCCGCACTTGACCTGCCGCGGCCATCGACAAGAACTTTGAGCTCAAGCCAGGGCTCATCAACATGGTACAAGCCAACCAGTTTTGTGGGAAGCCGCACGAAGATGCAAGTGCTCATCTCCAACACTTCCTAGAGATTTGCAGCACATTCACTATATTAGATGTTCCCAGAGACGCCATACTACTTCGCCTTTTCCCATTCTCACTATTAGGGAGAGCGAAGCAGTGGTTCTACACGACGAAGGATAAGAACACTACGTGGGCACTCTGCACTACGAACTTTTTGGCTAAGTTCTTTCCCATGGGCAAGACCAATGCTCTCCGTGGGAAGATTACAAGTTTTCAGCAACAACATGATGAATCCGTTTCAGAAGCATGGGAGCGCTTTCAAGATTACATCCTAGAATGTCCCCATCATGGAATGGAAAGCTGGCTACTTATGCAGACTTTCTATCATGGGCTCATCACTAGTGCTCGTGAGACCATGGATGCTGCAGCTGGAGGCGTATTTCTATCACTCACCATACCACAAGCTACAGCCCTTGTGGAGAAGATGGCGTCCAACCAAGGTTGGAACGAAGAGAGGACTCAAACACGCAAGAAGGGTGGAGGTATGCACCAGCTCAAGGAGGTAGACATGCTGTCTGCAAAGCTAGACCTACTCATGAAAAAGCTCGATGACAAAGCTGGAGACAAAAGAGAAGTCATGAATGTCTACGACTCTCACATGACTTGTGAGGAATGTGGAGACACTGGACACTCAGGCAATCACTGCCCTGAGATGCTTGAGGATGCAAGGTACATCAACAACAACAACAACTACAACCGTCCTCAACAAAATCAAGGTTGGAATCAACAGAGGCCTAACTACTCAGGTAACTACTCAGGTAATTATCAAGGTAATAACTCTTACAACAACAATAATAACTTTCCACCCCTGAGAGAGTTAGTGTCTAATCAAGGAAAGCTAATGGATAACTTGTCTAAGAAATTGGCATCCAATGATAAAATACTAGAAAACATAAATAATAGAATGGATAATTTCTCTACTGCCATCAAAAACCAAATTAGCTTTAATAAAATGATTGAATCTCAGTTAAATCAAATAGCTGCTGCTGTTCCTGCTACTAACCCCGGTATACCATCACAACCGGAAGGATTAGAATCTGCAAATCTTGTAGACATGTTTGATGCAGGTAACTATTGGAGTAATCCCGCTGTCGGAGTACATAATAACCTTCTGCTAGTCAAGAGAGGCGATCCAGGATGCCCCGTCATCCCGATCTCCATCAGCATGATGGACTTCCCAGAAGCACTCTGCGACTTTGGCTCCAGCGTCAACATATGCCCAGGGTACTCTATGAAAAATTCTTTACATATCCTTTATCAGAAACAACTATGTGTTTGCAGCTTGCAGATCGGACACTAAGCTTTCCTAAAGGAATATTAAAGAACATGTGTGTCCGAGTTGGTACCTCGTATGCTCCAGCTGACTTCGTGGTGATAGAGACCGGGTCCGATGAGAGGTCACCAGTTATTCTGGGAAGGCCATTCCTGAACACCTCGGGAGCTGTCATCTACGCCAGCGCTGCGAAGATCAACTTCAACATCAAGGGGAGGAAGGAGACGTTTTCCTTCAAGAACAAGATTACACAAATCCCAGAGCAACCCCAACATGAACCAAGGAAGAGGACCAACAGGAGGAACAAGCAGAACAAGAACAACCAAGGATGGACCGAATCAGCTAAGATGGTCACTGCAGTTCAAGGAGGTCAAGATGATCGACTCAAGTCACCGTTCCTGAACAAGAAGGACGACCTAGGTATGCCAAGCATTGAGTGCTCAATCAATGGATACTCCTTTCAGAAGGCGCTCTGCGACACTGGATCAGGCGTCAACATAATGGCCACAGTCACCTATCAGCTCTTGTACGGGACCATGCCCTTAAAACCAACATACACTCAGCTCCAGATGGCAGATCAGACATCCCGAAAGGTCGAAGGTATAGTAACCGATGTCCCTGTTAAAATTAACGATCATTTTGTCCATACAGACTTTCAGGTCATTGACATGGGAGACGACGAGTACGATCCACCCATCATCCTAGGAAGACCGTTCCTAGGCACCGTCAAAGCAATCATCTACATTGAAACCGGAGAAGTCCATATGCATTTCCCCTCTGAGAAGGTACGCCGCTACTTTAATGACCCTAAATATATAGTTGAAGATTCTAAGCAGGTCAGGACAAGAAGAAGGCGACGTAACCGTAACCAAAGGAGGCAAACCATCAAGGACGTATGGGCAGACTATGAAGGAGAGGTCATAAGGCCCGAGGATACACAACAGGAGACCGAAGCACCAAGTCGGGTATGGAAAGCGAAGACAGTTACACAAGAAGAGGACGCGCTGCTGGAACCACCGTCTACGCCACCCAAATCCCAGGACAACTAAGAAGAAAAGAAGTCCTGTTCGGAGGACTTAAAAACACCGAACGTCATGCCAAGAGGTAAACTTGGTAGTTATCATTTTCCCTTTAATTATTGCTCAGTTAATCATGTTCATTCTGTCTAAAAAAATGTTGAAAACAGTAAGCCCCATGTGAGTATGCGAGTGGCATAAAACCCATAAGTACATTCACTGTGGTGGCATAAAAAAATAATAATATATATTTTTCTGTTCTATAAAAATGAAAATAAAAATAGAGAGTGACATTTATCAAGGAAGCTCAAACATGATAAAGGCTAGATATTTATGCTAACGCTTAATCAAGTTCCACGAAGCTTTGTTGTCTATTTGAGCTCCACAGAATTCAGGAAGACTAGCAGATGGAGGACATCCTAATCGTTGTCAGGGTGCTGCCAACATTCAAATACACCTCTGCACCTGCTAGCTACATCAGAAGAAATTACGTCAAGATCCAGCTTGGGGGAGAGCACCCCCATTTATCCCGATAAGTATTTTTATCTACATTTATACCTATGCTTTATTAAAATAAAAAGATGCATAATCATGAAAACCCAAATAAATATTTTATGTTTATATATATTTGCTTAGTTTAATAAATAAATAAAGTAGCTATGCTAAACTGAATCTTGAAAATAAAACTCTAGCATGGATATAATGAATAGTTGCTCTGCCTAATTTTCAAATTTATTCTCTCTCTAGTTTAGACATAACTGTTATAATTTAAAACTGGCTCTAAACCTGAACTAGTGGGAAGAGAACTTGATCTGAAGTCTAAGTTGTTAACGGATATGATATAGGAAGGTTGAGCTGCTGTTTATCTGTTCCTAGAGATGCTAGAATTCTGGAGAATTTTATCTTTAAAATCTTTAAAATGTTGCATGATGAGTTCCTGTATGATGAGAGTTTAAATTCCTACCACAGCCATATATACATGCTTGTTAGATTAAGAGCCGTACTTTTACTACTTACTGCTTATGAGCATTGAGTGTGGTCAAGCTGTGTAGACCCTTAGGAACTTGTCATGTGGTTAAAATCAAGATTCACTTGCACGTTCACTCATACATGCTGCATCTACTCCGGAAGTACGCATCCACATATATCCACTCATTTCCATCTCCAGATTCACCCAAAATTATTCTACTCCTGACTCGGGAGAGAATAGCCAAAAACATTATCCCATTCCTGTTATTCCCTGTGAAGTTAATGCTCAAGTCATTTCTACTACCACTTGCTATATTTTCAAAAGAGGGAGATTGCTCTAAAAACGAGGAAATAAAAAGGAGCAAGTGCTCGGAACCTCGAAGAAAGAAAAAGTGAGACGAGAGGTAAAAATGGGCAAGTGTCCGACAGTAGAATTAGGGGTACAAGATACCCATCTAAGAGAAAAAAAGAAAAAAAATAAATAAATATAGAGCATCTCATTCCCCTCAAAAGTTTTAAAAAGCAAGAAAGGTATGTATTCCCTCAAAAAGAGCATTAGACTTTTGTTATCACCATCATCACCATACACCACTCATTCACCACATATGCACATCTTGATTTGACTTATTGACTTGTTTCTCTGGATCCATGGTTTGACTATGCAATAAATGTTCTATGAGTATGTATACTGTATCTCCCACCTATGAGCTCCAGATATCAAAGCCTTATTAGAGTAGGGTGAGAGAGAAGGCAATGTCACTACGCCTTATACCATAAATACCACATACTTTGAGAGAGAAGGCATATACCACTACTGCCTTGGTAAGGATCTAGAAATACCACAAAAGAGAGACCCGAGAAAGTCATACAAGGAATCTCTGAGTTTTATTTGAAAAATTTGCAAAAACTCCAGAGCTATAGCTGATCAAGAATAAGAGACATGGCGTTTGACTAGACCGTTCTATCTTTTAACCACTCAAGATGCAGGTGACGGTTGCAAGCCCCATGGTGAAAGGTAAAATGAGTAAGTTTTAAGTCTTGACAGTTTACTCTAACTCAGGGATGAGACCTTATTTGAAAGCATATGTACCGTCAACGTTCAAAGGCGTTGCAGCAACTTCTGATCCATAATGAGTCTATCCTTGCTCAGGGACGAGTAAGAGGTAAGCTTGGGGGAGTTTGTTGACGGTCCTTAAGTACCAAATATAGTTATCAAATAAATAAAGAAAAGGATCCAAATGCAACTAACACCTAGACTTAGGGTTTTATCTGACAGAATTCCACGAGTTTTGGTGTTTGTCTGTTTCTGCAGGGGGTTATCAGAAAATACGGAGGAAAGGCCCACACGTCGGGTTTACATAGAGATAATAACGTGTTCACCGATTTTCTATCATCTAGAAGACTCCAGAAGCCACGAGATCGAACGAGAGGCCGAACGGGCCCGGAGGCAGGGCGCCCACCCTGCTCCCTAGGGCGCCCGCCCTGGCCTGAGAGCCAATCAGGCTCCGTCTCGCGGATTATGCTCCACCGACCTAAGGGATCAAGGAAAACCGTGCGATTAATGTCGGTTTGATCCGACGGCCCACGTTCACTTGAGGGGGCTATATAAGCAGGACCCCTAGCCCCTGGAGGAGGCACTCCCTCATTCTCAATTCCTCAAACCCTAATCTCAGGAGGAGAGTCTCTGATCAAGCCCTAGAGCCACCACATCAACTAGATCTCTAGTATAGCATAGCTACATAGGATTAGAACTAGAAGGAGTCAATCTTTGATTGGTTTCCGGATCTGTCAAGAGGATTCTTAGTAATTCCTTTACTGTTCTTCATTGTTCATCTTTGTTCTTCAATATTATGAATACAACTTTGTTCTATTTCAATATATTGATTATGACTATGCTCTACTTGTTATTATTTGCGATTATATTGTTCTCAGTTTATCGTAGTTATACGCTTGGCTTAGTTAGATTGGAAATATATACATGTTTAGGATCGTATAGCGTTTATCCATCGGATCCATGGGTAAATGATAAATATTGTGTAGGCGTGGTGCTTAGACCATATTTATCTGCGATTGCACCTTATATGCCGGATCGTGGGGTGGTCCGCGATGGTGACAGCTTCGTTGGTTCTTATATAGTCCCCCTCCCGTGTGTAAGGCAGGCAGAGCAACATTATTACGGGGAAGTGATTGCTATGTTTCTCATCTTCCTTGATAATATCACTATGCATGGGCGTAGTCCTTTCTCGCAATGATTGCCAAGTGTACTTGCACTAACTATGATATGCTAGACTTTATAGTTAAGAATAACTTAGGAAATATCCTTGTAGTTCGTCCTAATACCATGCTAATGACTTGCTAGAATATCTGTTGAGGTGCTTATCATTATTATATGTGGCTAGTTGATCAGATTAATTATCTTTGTCACCATTCATACTTTATCTATATTTTATGTGACACTTACCCCTGTATGCAAGAGATAGATGAATGCTCCCACTTATACATGCAATGATTGATACTCATTCCTATATTCCATTCCATAATCAACATTGATGTTAGTAATCCCTTCCCAGTGGTAAAAATATAAATAACGATACCTGGAATACTTCCCGGTTAAAATGCTACATCGGTATTAATCTGTGCGCTTGCAGATCTTATTTATTATTTATTTAGAAGAGCAGTTGCATATTTCAATACCGCGTCTCTCATGTCATGCTGGGGATGACAACTTGGCTTAAGTGGCATGAGGGATAGGTTCGGCATTTTTGGCGCCGTTATCAGAATTAGAAAACTAAGTCTACTTTTGGTAATGACGTTAAGAATGCCCAACACCCGCCTCGGTTAATACTTATTAACCAAGGCGGTTATTTTACAATGCCCGCCGCAATTAATCATTTACCGAGGTGGTTATGTTACAATGCCCGCCTCGGTTAATAAGTATTAACCGAGGCGGTTATTTTACAATGCCTGCCTCGGTTAATACCTCGGTTAATGTATTAACCGAGGAGGTTGCTGGCTCGGCCGCCTTGCCTCGAATAACCGAGGCAGGCAACCAGGTCACCCGCCTCTGAGGCCATTTTGGAAACGCTGGGCAAAAGATTTTGTGTAGTAGTGCTTGGACCTATGATCTTTTTGAATAAAAGAAAAAAGAAAATTTTGAATAAAAGATACAATAAACACTAGAGTTTCAACTTAACATATGGACAAAAATGCAAGAACAAGATTAGAAGTTCAAAATAAATAAATACAATCATGATGTCATTCATTTTTTACGAAACTAGAGGGGTTTGCACCCCTACAGGAGTCTTATTGAAATCATAAAGAGTACAAAAAATAAACAGTTATGGAAAGCTAAAGGCTAAAGGCTAGGAGCTAAGAATTCATTAAACAAAAAAGGAGAAAAAGATAAAAGCTAACACTGAGAGCAGCCGGGCTAATCATGATGTCATTGTTGGAAAGATAGATGGCTAGAGGAAGGGTTAATAGCCTATAAAAAATTTCTCTACAAAACACAAGACTAGCTAGTGCAAAGGTTGATTAGTACAATATGATACCGTAATAGCAACTACTTTGCTCTAGCTCTAATTTCACCCAAAGCAAGCCCCTACACAATCCTAGTTGCTTGAATTCTAGTCTAGAGCACAACACCACACAAGCTACAACTACCACTAGCTACACTAGAGAGCTCCTAACAAAAGCAACTAACAACTAGTTACTAAACTAACTAAGCTACTGTACTCTAGCGAGCTAAACAAGCAACAACTACACAACCAAGCACAAGATTTGTAAGTAAAAAAGCAAGGGTGTAGATTGCAAACCACCGAGGGCACAAGTGAACGACACAAGTCCAAAGTTCCCCTTTATTTATATTTAGATTACCACCCCTCTACCACTATGAAATAACCTGAAGGAACCCCTAAATTTATAACTTGATTGCCTGCATCTACCAATATGAAAGTTAGTCTAAAGTAATCAACAAAAATTTGCATAGAAATTACCTGCTTCCACCATTAACTAACAATAATATGAAGCAATACCAAAATTTGCATCTAATTTATCTACCTCAGGCATATGGGTGGCAATCAAGTCTTAGAATTGAATGTCACTAGAGTATGCTCAGTTTTTTGTCTTTAGTTGTGTGCCTATCTTTAGGCAGAGGCTGCGAGTTTTCGTCCCAAAGCCATGTATCAACTCGATGTATTGCTCTTGGAATGCAATAAAATCTTCCTTTTCCAAAAAAAAACATTGACTGAAGGTATACATGAATGACATGTGTATTGTACACATCACGTATACATGCATCCACAAAGCAGTAAACATACATGTCAAACACATAGCTCAAGCTAGTGTTTCAACTAAACATATATATTGAAGCACCCTTGATTAATAGGAACTCAAATGTCAAATAAATAATAGTCCTAAGAGACTAGTACACATATTTATTACATACAGATGGTCTCAAACCATTAATTCCAATGGAAGTGGGTGTTTAAGCCATGATAGAAATAGGGCTACCCAAATGAGTAACCACAGCATAAGGATGGAACAAACGATCCACCAAATACACCACATGGTACACATCTGGCAAGACCAGACCATAGACCAAGCTGGGTGCAGACACAACCTTGATCTACTTGAACGCACCTTCAGGGAAAAAAATCCTAATCCTCATATGTACAACAAGGCAAGAGTGAGTACAAAACACTCAACAAATCCAACCTTTACTGGGATATGAGTATATACATATGGATAATTGAAGGATATATAACTCTTAGTTTAATTTGCAAAAAGCTACCTCTGTAACATTATTTGCAAGGTTCGATTTTGCAATCATATTAGAAACAGAACATCTATTCTCCATATACATGAATATTTCTGAAGGTGGTTTGCCACAGTTTTAGTGCTGCTGAGTACTCCACATCTCGCAACATGTGGCACAGCCATTGTTTCCAAAAAACAGCCACACATACAATTTTTTTGTCAAACCACTAATTCTTGTAATCAACCCACATAATCCTACCATCGGTTATGGCACATTGAATCGGCTATGCATGGTGCTGCAGTGCAGTGCACCGCGGTGTGGCTGCGGCTTCCTCAAACCAGAAGCGTAGAGAGTCAAGAATCTTTTGGGTTGTCGGCGGCTCAGCACGATGCTTTATGGAGGGAGCGAGGATGTAAATGTAGGAGCTCAAGCCCCTCCTATAACATCCACCCTTGGGCACGGCTATGTCACGGCGTAACTTTTGGGGCAGCTAAGATTTAGGCCTTATTTGGTATGGCTCTAAACGTCTTAGCTCTTTGCTACAGTGTGAGGAGTCAGGGCTTGTGAATCCAAAAATAACGGTTTCAATAGCTCCTTGATCATTTGGAGAAAAGAGATAAAATGACTAGCTCCTTACTACAGTGCATGGAAGAGCCCGAGCCCGAGTTATACCAAACAAGGCTTACTTTGTTCTTCAAATATGCTCAACTAAAATTTTGGTTTGGGTTTGCTGCTATCTGTTTCTTGACTAGTTATGTGGTCTACCGAAGATTCAGTTTCGCTAACCGGGATCATTGAGCTCTTAAATTGGATATCACAAATTACTATTTTATGACTTAAAAACTTTCTAAGTATTGCATGTCTGGAAATCCAGGTACCTCATTTTGATCGATGATGTCTGGAGCATACCAGCTTGGGATATGATCCGGTCCAAGTTACCAAGCAGCAATTGCGGTAGCAGAATCATTGTGACCACTCGGGTAGATAATGTGGCCAAAGCATGCAGTAATGGTAATAATAATTACATCCATCATATGAATACGTTAAATGAGAAAGACTCAAAGAAGTTGTTCAAAAGAAAAGCCTTTGGTTCTGCTGGAAACCCTTGCCCCCATGATGAAGGTTTGAAAAATAAAATGAGAAGTATCTTGAAAAAATGTGGTGGAATACCATTGGCCATTGTTAGCATTGGCAGCCTTTTGGCAAGGTATAAACCTCCGGAAGGCAAAGAAATGTGGAGTATAGTTCAGAGATCAATTGGTTCACAGATGGAGATGAACCCTACACTTGGAGGGATGAGGCAAATACTCACAATTAGCTATAACCACCTACCTCATCACCTCAAGGAATGCATGATGTACCTTAGCATTTTTCCAGAGGATTATATGATTTCCAAGGATAGGCTATTGAAGAGATGGATTGCTGAAGGATTGGTTGCTGAGAAGTGGGGGTTGACCCAGATGGAGCTTGCGGAAGGCTACTTCGATGCGCTAATAAGTAGAAGCATGATTGATCGGGCCACCGATTTTGTAGGATCCATCTGGACAAGCCGGAGGAGGGAAGAGAGGTGCAAAGTGCATGACCTGATGCTTGAGATCATGGTGTCGACATCCCTAGAGGCTAACTCTGTTAGCCTAATAGGTGGACAGTATGAAGGGATGTCTTATACTAACACGGTTCGTCGTCTCTCTATACATGGCAGAGTAGAGGCAGCACTTAAAGACTCTTCATCATCCAATAAGAATGTGGCAGCGCACTATGGTACAGGGAATGGCGTCGATGGAATGATGGTGGAGCATGTCCGATCACTTACTCCCTCTATCCCAAATTATAAGACGTTTGACTTTTTTGACATCAAGTTTGACCACTCGTCTTATTCAAAAAAATTGTGCAAAATATCAATTTTTTATCGTAGCTTGGTATATTAATAAAAGTTCTTCAAGAATGACTTAAATTTAACTATATTTGTACAAATTTTTTGAATAAGACGAGTGGTCAAACTTAGGGTAAAAAAAGTCAAACGTCTTATAATTTGGGATGGAGGGAGTAGCATATTTGATCCTGAAGTGAATAATATGCTGCTTGCACGGCTAGTAGGAGAGTTCACCCTACTTAGGGTACTTGACCTGGAAGGCTGCAAGGGCCTAGTTAAAAAGGCTATGAGCTATATCTGCCAGATGTACCTTTTAAGGTTCTTGGGCTTGAGAGGTACAGATGTCAAGGTAATGCCTCAAAGAGTCGGTGATCTTGAGCATCTGCAGACACTTGATGTACGTGAAACAGACCTCAAGGATCTGCCAGATACAATTACCAAGCTAGAGAAGCTGGAGCACCTGCTGTTCTCGGACAAGGGTGCTTCATGTTATGACTTGGAGTATTGCTCTGGTTGGATGATGCCCCATGGGATAAACAAAATGAAGCGACTACGCCAGGTCAATAGAGCAGAGATAGACGACCCGAAGGCCGCTGAGGAGATTGGTGAACTGGATCAGCTGCAAGAGCTCTCTATCTATGTTGACACAAGAAAGGAAATGAATCCAGAGGTTCTCAAAGAGCTTGCCTGCTCCCTAAGCAAGATGTACTCCCTACGATGGCTTGACATTGGCAATTTTGGTTGTGGTAAATGGCCTTTTAAGCAGATAATGAACTTCCTACATGAAGTGAAGTCACCACCACGGCTGCTCCAGTATCTTAAGATCCGTGGCTGCATTAACAGATTGCCTGACTGGGTGGGGTCCCTCACTAATCTTGCTGAGTTTGACATAGCGTGGACATACATTGATAGTGTTGGTCTATTCAGTGTCCTCTATAAGTTGCCCAATCTAAAGAGGTTATTCCTGGGGGCATACTTTATTCGGAAAGGACAAAATATGGTTGCACGCAGTATCCAGCCCTTTCCAAAGCTCAAGGAACTGATTATAGGCTATTCTCCTGATGTTCCTAAAGTTTACAGATTTGAGGAAGGATCCATGCCAGAGCTCAAGACGCTAGTGGCGAATTTCGGTGACCAGCCCAAGAAAATTGTTGGGATTGAGCACTTGACAAACCTTAAAGAGGTGCAGTACAGTGGTAGCGAAGGTAATGGTGAAATGAAAGATGCAGTGGAGCAGCTGGAAGAGCTGAATAAGAAGCGAGGCCTGTTCAAAAAAATAACTGTTAGAGCAAGGTATGAGGACGGCTGGTAACCATATGCATGCAGCATGCGTGTGTACAACTGAAGCGTCTGCACTAGAAGAGGTAAATAAAAGCTGCAGCCAATCAAACTCCTATCTCAACTCATGGTGTTCTCTTCAGTCAACAATGTTGATGTAGTTGGTTCAATTCATGTAATAAAGCTGGAATCCATGAAGTTCAATTATGGTTTGTGTTCTATTAAACCATTCGGTTCCAATTAATATAGTTAAGCTGGACCAGCAGTTGGACTGTGAGGGCAGTCCCAATGGTGCATTGATGATGGTTTCTATCCTCATTAAATGACTTGCCACGTAGGCAAAATGCTGACATGGCAACGTAATTAATGAAGAAAGAGAGCAAAAATCATAGAAATGGTTTCTTCATAAAGAAATCAGGTCTACTCTTGACCCAATGCACCAAGAAATCATGAAATCATCATTGGGGAGAAACACTAGTTTCTAGGGAGCTCGTGTCGCACTCCCATTGGAGGAAGAAGATAGAGTTGGGAGGAGAAAGAGAAAATAATTATTACTCATAGAAACTATGGGTTGGAAAACAGTACTTTTTGATGCGATATCCTATGTTATAGAAACTACTAGTTTCTTTCGTTGGGACTGCCCTGATTGCATTTCTTTCTCTATTGTTATCAGCTCTCATTTCGAGAGTTCAAGTGTGTTTTGTATCTCTCCTTGGGTTAGTAACTGGGGCCATGCATGGGCCTAACATACCAAGCATGAAGGTCCTACTACATTGATGATAATCTATAGCATATATAGTAGTCCCCGCTCCACAGGGCATGCTTAGGCAAGGCCGCAAGCTGTGGAGACCCCTTTTAGAAATTCCCTGTGCGAGCAATTCCAACAGAGCTGGTAAAAATAGATGGCTAAACTCATAATTTAGTCAACCTCTAAAATAGAAACCCTAGCAAGAAAACAGAAAACTCCAACAGCCTTTTCATTAGGGTGAGATGAATGGCTAGCGGCACATGCAAGCTATATCTAGCATGCGAGAACTTCGGGATAGATGACTTGCTATTTTAGAAAGCGAAATACAATAGTTGTTGGACTCTCTTTTTTTCGAAAATACTCAAAAATAGATTACACAGTATGATAGCTCTTCTGTTAGAGTTGCTCTTAGTATATGTCAGTCTCTGGATCAATAGTTGATATAAGCACGTACAATTACACACAGTCATCGAAACCGTGCACCACTAATATTCCCAGCAGGAGAAATTTAGCGGTGTTGCACTACACATGTACTTATTTGGAAAATTTGGCTAGCGGCCATTAACCCCAGGAGTATACTTTAAGATAACTCGAAAAATTGATTGTTTTCAATGATGGCGAAGGGATTATTGCTTTGTACCGCATTGGCTAATAGTAATATCTCGTGGCAAGAGCAAGAATGATGATGGGTCTTCTTCCTCCGGCGCAGAATACAGCTGCTATCACGTTCATTCACATTAATTTTGTAGCGCTGTGAAGAGGTGGTTCTCTCACGTTCATTCACATTACCGAGGGCAGGTTTGTCGAAGGCAAGGGTGGGCCTAAAGGACAGTCCATAAAGACCTACGGAGTAGGACTGCTCTACAATTTAGCCTAAGATGTTTTTAGTACTAATATTTCAAGGGCCCAGTAGCCAACACTAGCGTAGCACTACTAAGGCCAAGGCCAGACCACGCCTCGCTGCCTGCAACCTTTCGTCGCCACCGGCTGCTGCCAGGGACCAATACACAAACCATCGTAGTTTTCATCAACATTAATTGTATTGCCACCCAAGTATTTTGCTGATGTGGTAAGATAGTTATTAAAGAGAGAGAGCAAAAATCATAAAAACCGGGTCCAAGTTAGAAACTATGTCTATACGAGAACTAAGACATGAAGGGATGTGATTGGTAGAGAATGGAGAGAGAATGTATGTGATTGAATAAAAAATTGTTATACAGAAACTATTCATTGGGACCATGGTTTCTAGATGTAGTATCTATAGAAATTAATAGGCATAGAAACTACGTATAGCTTCTAGCATTGGGATTGCCCTAATTCTCCTAACTCCCTGTGATTAGTGTATCAGTTTCAATAGTTGATACAAACACAATTACAGTATATCATCAAAGCCATGGACGGATTTTATCGTAAAGGAAAATTTAGTGGTGTTTTTTTTTTTTTGAAGAAAAAGGATTTGGCTGGTTGCACGCCATCGAAGGCAAGGGCGGGCCTAAATGACAGTCCATAAAGGCTCAGGACTGCTCCACGATTCAGCCCAAGATTCCTATTTCTACTACTCGGATTTGAAGGCCATAGCCAACACTAGCGTAGCACAATATTCAGGCTCAGGCCGTTGATACAGTTTTGCATTTTCTTTCCACCCTGTACCTAATACATGAATCGACCCAACACGAATGTTATCCGGTGAACATGCCAAAATCACCTTGATTGTCTCTTGGCTAGAAGCAGAGACAAGTGACGGTTGTAGTTCTAATCATAACTATAGAAGATATGACGTCTGTGCTAAATGCCATCTAAGCATAACTATAGAAGATATGATGTGTGGCTCAATGTTCTTCTAATCATGACAGAGACACACGTCCTGACTACAACGACGAGCACATCTACGGGCCAAGGGCAAAACAGGAATTATGGCACGACCTGTCGACCTCTGCTCCGTGGTGCTCCATAGAAGCCAATGACAAAAGTGGAGGCTGCTGCTTCGTTGGACTGGAGTAATACTACTGTACTCCCTTTACTTACTAGAAGTAATAGCTTAAACAAATCTGAGCCATTAATTTTCTATACTTTTTGAATTAATTAAATAATTAATAATCTAGTAACATCAAAAGGAAATATTGTCAAAATCACTCCTGGAAATGGGAAAAAACGGGATGATCTCCTTCCTTCTTTTTCTTGTCCTTCCTTCTTTTACGTGTACACCTTTCTTTTTTTCTTTTTTTATAAATTTTAATTTATTTTGATAAATATTGTATATATTGAAATATTTATGTATATTTTATTTATATTTGATATTAAAGCACGGTTAAAGTTGTAGTTATAAATCAGGAACGATTGCGTATCATAAAAAACTTTTAAATTGTTTCATCATGTATACAACGTGATGATATTTTTATCTTAAAAGTGCTTAAAAGTTTTTATGATTGCGAACACAAGGTTGATATATGCCCTTTTGCTCTTTTAGTTCGTTTTGCGATGAGTGATTGTCAACGTGATCCACGACCTAGGTTGAATTTGTGCCTAACCATGGCGTGAGCTGGGTTGTGCGACATGTCTCTTGGCTTGTGGTGTGCAGGTGTGGAGCTCGGAGGCGATGGTCGACGACGAGATGAAGATTAAGTAGGGACGTGCCGTGCCGATGGACCGGAAGAGGTGAAGGGCGGACGTGAGGCTTGGATCGAGGGACCAGGAGGCCGGGTGACCAGCCGCAATGGCTAACATCTGGGACATCGACAAGCGCAAGTGTATATGGGAGTGACCGTGTTGACCGAGCCAAGACGGCGGATGTGTGAGTCGAGCGGGGCTTAGGAGGACTTGGCGGATGGCCGGTCGAGGACGGCGATGACACATGTCAAGTGGCGGGGGAAGCGTATGGAGTACGCTACTCGCGGGTGGTTTGGTGGTTTGGGCCTCAAAACCATCAGTGGCCCGTTTCGCGGGTTTGGGTCTCAAAACCCAAGCGGAGGTTTCGAGGAGGAACGGACGGCATGTGGCGGTATCGACGAGTTCGCGTCGAGGCAAAGCTATCTCATAAAGGGCGCGGTGGCCATTGGATGAAGATTATCTCGGGTTGGACCATAACGCCCTCGGGCCATGTGATTCGACTCAAAATATCTAAGGGCAAAACTGGGATTATGTAATAGTCCTTATCGATGTCTTACCACTGATAGCCTGTCAAGGGGATACCCAGGACAGTTGTTGTTGATATTTGGTAACGCAATTAGGAAATGATCCGCAAGCGCACGGATATCGGTGAGCACTTCACCCGGGATGTTATCCAGAGTATCGTATTTATTTTTTTACCACTAGGAGAAAGCGTGCATCTGACTAACCAAATCTATTACTACTAACCTTTAGGCTACAACCACTGTGATTTGATGTGAGCGATGTATAGAGAAGACTGCAACTGCACTCTCGTTCTAACCTTGGTAAGGATGATCTACTGCTCTATTGGGGAGGCTCACGGAATCTAGACACCTCAAAGGATGTTCGACCCGCACCTATAAACCCTATCGATCTTGCTAACGGGATATGGAATACAAAGGTAGCTACGGAAATGTCACGTTCCTCGCTACTATCACGGTCCGGCTAGACAGGGGATATCTATGAGTATCCTAGCCCAAACACCTCGTTTACGCTAGAGATGATTACTCTAAACTCTACGCGAAGAGATTAAAGTAAACTCATAAACCAAAGAATAATAAAACAAAGAACTTACTTGAATTTAGAAGTCGAAATACTGAAGAATCCTAGGAGCAAGCCTCGGGTTAGGAGAACTTGATCCCGCAGGTACAACCTCGAAGTAGTCACGGACAGGCCGGGCTTCCTTCGATCTATACCTCCACTCTATCTCTCTCAATCTAGAAGAACTAAGTCTAATCTCACATTGGATGCTAAGCCCTAATGAGGTGGGAACCCTAAGGGAACCTCTCTCTCTTAATCCTCTCTGGAAAATATGAAAATAATGGACTTGGATTCTCCTCTCCAGGGGCCAGGGGTCTTGCTTATATAGTCCCTTCAAGTGAACCTGGGCCGTCGGATCAAACCGACATTAATCGCACGGTTTTCCTTGATCATTTAGGTCGGTGGGGCATAATCTGCGAGACTCGTCCTGATTGGTTGCAGACCTAGGGCGGGCGCCCCAGGGTCCAGGGCGGGCGCCCTGGTCCCGGGCCTGTTCAGCCTCCCGTTCGATCCCTGGCTTCTGGAGTCTTCTAGATAATAGAAAATCGGTGAACACGTTAATATCTCTATGTAATTCCGACGTGTGGGCCTTTCCTTTGTATTTCCTGATAACCCCCTGTAGAAACAGATAAACAACAAAACTCGTGGAATTCTGTCAGATCAAACCCTAATTCTAGGTGTTGCTTGCATATAAGTCCTTTTCCTTATTTATTGGATAATTAAAATTGATACTTAAGAACTGTCAACAAACACCCCCATACTTAGGCTCTTACTCGTCCTCGAGAAAAGGATGGTTCAGAAAAATAACTGGGGTTAAAACATTGTAAAGCATTCTTTTTATACCTGCAGGGTGTTGTGAATGTCCACTGTGCACTGTAGTCAGGGAAATATATGGTTGAAGTAGAGATCCTTTCTTCTCATCCTGTCACTTGGAGTTTTTATATATTTTTGAATAGAAAACTTAGCATACCTTTATCCTCATAGGGGCTCTCAGATCACTCATTTATCTTTTGTATATCTCACTGAGGCTGTTTTAATTTGTAGAAATTCTCAAGCATACTTACTTTGCATATTTTGCCTGGGTCAAAACGGGATCCGAGGAGAGGAATGCCATACTCTTAGATCAAAGACTTTGAAAATTAAAACTTGTCAAATCTTACTGGCATATTGCTTATTAGAGGGACCATGGGCTATCATTTTCTTTTTACCATATATATATTTTTATCATCTCATTTTTTTCAGGTGGATACTGAGGTACCCCTAATTCTACTTCCGGACACTTGTCCATTTTTCTGCGAGGTTGTCGAGCACTTGCTCTTTTTTATTTCCTCGAAATTTATATTTTTGCATAGCCCATGCCTCTAATGCAATAATACTTCGGAAGAGTGAATCTTTCTGAATAAAAATGTCTTGATCTTGGGAGCATGATAAATCTCTCAACAAGGGTCTAACTCGTTTTGCACAAACTCAATACAAAGCAAATTAATATTTTTAGGTTTATCAGACATATAAAATACTAAGGATGGTAGCTATATTTTTGAAGTTTTTGAAAAGAAAATCTCCAAGCGACAAAGATTTCAAGAATAAGATACTCATATTCTACCATCTCACATTCCACAATGACTTGAGTAACACATGGTTTTTAAAATGATTTTTAATAAATGCAGGTTTTCAGAAATATCACAGAGTGAGATTGATCATAATTAGAAATATTTTTGTCTTTTTAAATTATCATGTTAGGAACAATATTATACACAGCCCAATGTATTTGTATATATGTAAATAAAGCGTGCAGAGTATGTACCTGAATCGTGGAGTGGTGCAATCGAAGTGCTTTTACCATGTCGAGGGGATTCCCCCATACTTGTTTCCTGCTTTCTTGCATAAAAATAAAGTGGAGATACACGAGGCATAATAATAATAATCTTTATTTGTCTTGAGGCATTTATTACACTGACTAATGAAGCGAACTAATCTAAACTGAATTGAATCTAATTGAATCTAATGATGAAGACTAAGACACACTGCCTTAAGGTCTAATCTAGATAGCTCAGTGTTGCTCTAAATCCCTGATCCTAGCAAGGGCATCAGAAAGGTCACGTTTAAGCGCGAGCACAATAGTGTTCAAGTTGGAGACTTGCCTACTAAGGGAGCTAACTGTGGACTGAAGTTCCATAATATGTCTATTTGCTGTCCTGATGTCCTCATCCACATCTGCTATGGTCCTGCGGCGCTTCGGTGGTGTCTCAAACGAATTAAGAGCGTGCTTAGGAGCTTCCTTTGGTGCGATGAAGCGAACTTTTGCTGTCATAACTCCTTCGAAGCGGGGCCTCTCCTTCTCCATAGTGTAGTGGACGCTGCTGATCTCGCCGCTCCGGTTGGTCTTGACGCCTACAACCCGCTCATTGGGTTTAGGTGGCAGGATCTTCGTGCCGGCTGGTACCTTGACGATGGCTTCTTGCTTGGACGACGGTCCCTTGAGAAGAAGGGGCTGCAGTGGTGCAGTAAGAACTGGTTGGGCGTAGTAGGATGAGATTGAGCTGCGCTGGTTTGATGGTGGGGTTGCTAGCTGTCGCTCTGTGTTGGCCGGGACGAGAGCGTAGGCGTCGGGGTCATCCTTGGGCTTGTGGTTGAGGTCGTAAGGGACGATCTCCCAGTTGCGGTGGGTCTTGTCGGCCATTGGAGAAGCAAGGAACTAGACAAGCTCTAATTGAGGAGGAGAGAAGGATTGAATGAATTGGTGTTGAAAGCTGACGTCAGGGGTCTGTTTATATAGGGGTCAAAAAATGCCTCTAGGGTTTCCATAGATCCATCCCGCTGTCGGGCGTGCGTAACAACCCATTCGCGGAATTTTCTGGATAACCATAGATGAGGAAAGCATGTCGGAAGAGGCCGGGGCCGAGGGGACACCAGGGCAGGGTGCCCGCCCCTATCTGCAGGGCGCCCGCCCTGGGCCTGCCTCCTCTGCGGGCCCGCTTGCTCGAGCGTGTTTCTAGAAGTATTTTTATCCTGAAAAATATATACGTGGCCCAAAAACGTCAGATTAAAAAGGTCGGGCTTTAATTCTCCATCGGAAGGTAAAAATGGATCACGTCTATTTCTTCTAATTCTTTATTGGGTTCTAAAAATAATTTAAGACGTTGACCATTTACCTTGAATAACGTACCTTCGTCGTTTTGAAGTGTAATAGCTCCGTGGGATGATGAATTGACTACCTTGTATGGTCCTTCCCATTTACTCCGGAGTTTTCCATGCCCGAAAAGCTTCACCCTGGAATTAAAAAGTAATACCTTATCTCCGGGTGAGAACTCCTTCTTCTTGATCCTCTTGTCATGCCATCTTTTGACTCTTTCTTTGTAGATCTTCGAATTGTGATATGCTTTCTCTCGCCATTCTTCCAATTCTGATAGTTGCATTCTTCTATGATCTCCAGCAACATCTAGGTCCATATTCCATCTTCTTATGGCCCAGTGTGCTTTGAACTCTAGTTCAACAGGCAAGTGGCAAGTCTTCCCGTACACCAATTGGTATGGGGTCATTCCAATTGGGGTCTTGTATGCTGTCCGGTATGCCCAGAGTGCATCGGGTAACTTTTCCTTCCATGTTGTTCCCTTCTCATTTACTGTTTTCTGAAGAATGTTCTTGATTTGCTTGTTGGAAGTCTCTGCTTGGCCACTTGTCTGAGGATGATATGGGGTAGCAACGTTGTGACGGATTCCATGTTTTGCTAGATAATGCTCAAAGCGGTTGTCGATGAAGTGTGATCCCCCATCACTTATCACCACCCTAGGGACTCCAAATCTTAGAAATATAATCTCTTCAAACATCCTCTTTGAATTAATATTGTCGGCACGCTTGCAAGGTAGTGCTTCTACCCACTTGGAGACGTAGTCAACTGCCACCAAGATGAATTCACACTTCTTTGATGGAGGAAATGGACCCATGTAGTCTATTCCCTAAACATCAAAGAGCTCAATCTGAAGGTTGTTGGTGAGTGGCATAGCATCTCTTGTATTTATGTTTCCATGCCTTTGACATGGCCCACATCTTCTGATATATTGCCTTGTGTCTTCATACATTGTAGGCCAATAGAATCCACATTGCCAGATCTTTGAATGTGTACGGAATGCTCCATAATGACCTCCGTATGGTGATGAATGGCATTTGTCGATGATCTTCCACCCTTCCTCAGTGGTCACACACCTTCTGAGTAAGCCATCAGCGCATACTCGAAAGAGGTATGGCTCATCCCATATGTGTGAACGACTTTCTTGAATAAGCCTCTTCTTGTTCGCTCCTGGTGGTACATACCCTGAAACCATAAAATTAACAATATCTGCATACCAGGGGTCAGACCTGTTGATTCCATAGAGCATGTCGTCCCGGAGTGAATCATTAATGGGTGTTTCCTGTGGATCCTTAAAGTGCATTCTAGACAAGTGATCAGCAACAGAATTTTCTACTCCCTTTTTATCTTTTATTTCTAAGTCAAATTCTTGGAGTAACAAGATCCATCTAATTAGGCGAGGTTTAGCATCATTTTTAGTGAGCAAATATTTTAGTACAGCATGATCAGTGTAAACAATTATTTTAGCTCCTACTAAGTAAGATCTAAATTTATCAATGGCAAAGACAACATCCAGAAGCTTTTTTCAGTGGTTGCATAATTAAGTTGAGCTTGTGTCAAAGTTTTACTGGCGTAAGCAATTGCATGATGCTTCTTGTCTTTTATTTGCCCCAAAACTGCCCCCACAGCATAATCACTAGCATCACACATAATTTCAAAAGGCAACGACCAATCAGGGGGTTGAATGATTGGTGCAGAGATGAGTGCATTCTTTAATAATTCAAAAGCTTTTAAACATGCATCATCAAATTCGAAAGGAGCATCCTTGGCTAGCAAAAGAGTGAGTGGTCTAGCAATAAATGAAAAATCTTTTATGAATCTGCGATAAAAACCAGCATGGCCAAGAAAGCTTCGAATTCCTTTTATATTCACATGTGGAGGTAGTTGTTCTATTACTTCAATTTTAGCTTTATCTACCTCAATACCTCTTTCAGACACTAGGTGTCCTAGCACTATTCCTTCCCTAACCATAAAATGACATTTTTCCCAGTTAAGGACTAAGTGCTTTTCTTTGCATCTTTGCAAAACCTTGTCTAAGTTTTCAAGACAATTATCAAAAGTTTTTCCATAAACAGAAAAATCATCCATGAAAACTTCCATAATCTCTTCAATCATATCAGAAAATATAGACATCATGCATCTTTGAAAAGAAGCTGGTGCATTACATAGCCCAAAAGACATTCTACGATAAGCATAAGTTCCGTATGGACAGGTAAAAGTGGTTTTGCTTTGATCATCAGGATGGATTGGGATCTGGTGGTACCCTGAATATCCATCTAAGAAACAGAAGAACGAATGGTTCGCTAACCGCTCTAACATCTCATCTATAAAAGGTAAAGGAAAGTGATCCTTTTTCGTGGCTTTATTCAGTTTTCTATAGTCAATGCACATCCGCCACCCTGTGACGGTGCGTTGCGGAATTAGCTCATTCTTCTCATTTGTAA
The DNA here is from genome assembly GCA_022457205.1 of Saccharum spontaneum. Taxonomy (NCBI): domain Eukaryota; kingdom Viridiplantae; phylum Streptophyta; class Magnoliopsida; order Poales; family Poaceae; genus Saccharum; species Saccharum spontaneum. The sequence continues at coordinate 4,335,017 of CM039614.1, forward strand.
CAACAGTCATGCCTCTCTTTTTAGGCATAACTTGAACAGGGCTCACCCACTCACTATGCGGCACAGGATATATAATCCCTGCATGCAGCAACTTTATAACTTCCTTTTTAACTACTTCTCTCATCGCGTTGTTGAGTCTACGTTGGGGTTCCCGAGAAGGTGAAACAGAAGGATCTGTCGGAATGCGATGGGTGCAAATCATAGGAC
>CM039614.1:4335323-4368638 GCA_022457205.1 Saccharum spontaneum
TATGTTGGGTTCTATGGGAGAAGTTTCTTGTGTTATAAAATGGATTTTCACTAGTATAGAGATGCTTTCTACTAGCAGTCATTTCAGCAGTTTCACTGGCATTTGTCACTTGTGCCAATGTGAAAGGTTAGTTAATGAAAATTGGGATCTTTCACTCACGTCTATTAGAGAACCGCTAGTGCAAATCTATTTACATTGGTGGTTGTCTTAAGTGAACTGCTAGAGTAAATCAATTTACACAAGAGGCAGATTTTAAGTCAACCGCAATTGTATATCTTAAGCAAACCACCTAAATGTATTTCTAGAGGCGTTTTTTTTTTTGTAAAACCACCGCCTCTATTTCTAGCGGCGGACCTTGGCCAAAAGGGAGGGGGCGACGTCACGCACCGAGCGACCTTCAGGGAGCAAGCAATCAACCCAAAAAATGGCCGTCATGCCGTCGCCAAGCATGACTTCCGTAGCTGCTTGGAAGCTGGCCATGACCACATGGTTTTGGTCTGAGGGCAGGGACACCCAAGGTTTGTTGGAGCGCAGCTTCCGGTGCTACTCCCATCTGAGCAGAAGAGCCACACCGAAAAGACGGAGGTCCACGAGGCCCAGTCCGCCCAGCTCCTTGGGAGGGCACACAGTTGGCCATGCAACCCGACATTGACCACCAGGCACCAGCAACGTGATCAGTGCCACTCCAGAGAAATGCGCGGCGACGCTTGTCAATTTGTTTCACCGCCCAAGGTGACAGGCAAACTGCGAATGCTGTGTGAGTTGGAATGGCCGACAGCGTGACCACAGTGAGGGTTGTTCTGCCTGCCAGGTTGAGTAGTCTACCCTTCCACCGCAGAATTCTCCTGGCCACCGAGTCGATCAAGGTATGCTCGTCATCCCCCTTTAGCTTGTGCACGAAGAGTGGTATGCCCAAGTAACGGCATGGGAAGGCATTTGCCCGGTAGCCAAAACATGAGCTGAAGATGTCCACTTGGTTAGGAGAACACCGGATGGCTGAGGCGACGCACTTGTTCATGTTGGTGAAAAGCCCAGAAGCCTCGCCGAAAACCTTCAGGATCTGCAGCATGATCACCGCATCTGCTTGGCTTGGGGAGAGGAAGACCACCAAGTCATCCGCGTAGAAGCAGGCTCGACATTCCGAGGCTCTGGAGGGCAGCGGAGTGAGGAATCCATTCCTATCAGCGTGGGCAGTCAGGCCATTGAGGACCTCCATCACAGAACAAATAACATGGGCGAGAGCGGGTCACCCTACCGAAGGCCACGGGCGTGACGGATGCGACTACCCGGCCTTCCGTTGAGCAGGATCTTGCTGCTTGCGGTGGACAGCAAGGCCGAAATCCAGTCATGCCAATGGCGATTGAAACCCATGTGTTCAAGTAGTTCTAGAAGGAAGCCCAAGAAACGGTGTCAAAGCCTTTGCAATGTCCACTTTCAGAAGGATGGAAGGTCGTTTGACAGAATGTAAGAACCAGCAAGTAAGTTGCGTCAAGCGGAAGTTGTCGGCGAAAAGGAGCCTTGGAATGGTCTTAACTGAATATTCAGAAAAAAAAGAAGGAAAAGATTCCAATGAGACAATTATGAGTTGTTATTTTAAGAGCTGTTGTTGTCATTGCATTAAGTTGTTCATCATCTCATGCATATAGATCACGAGATAGTGGAGTGCGTGGCCACAGAGGAGCCGGAGTACGAGGAGACCATGGAGGTGTACGAGGTAGAGATCCCCGTGCAGGAATGAGCCCCGGAGCCGTCGACCACTGACTTTCCCAGGAAGCCCAAGGCAATCGTGCATAACCCCTATTTTTGAAATACTAATATGATATCTATCTCTATGTGCATTTATGTTTCAGGAGTTTTATTGAAACCCACATGCATAAATATCCCTACCTATGAGTCCTACTAGTTCAGGTCGTATAGTGCCATGCTTAGGGCTCGTTAGCATGAATAACATGGGTTGTTCACGATAGGTGATTATTATTTTACCATCACTATGAATATCTGGAAAAGAAGGGAAGTGAACTGGTGACCGGGCAGGGATGTGTTGTGTTCTAGTGGGTGTGACCAGGGGTGTCCTATGGCTAGCAAGGCGTCACTGGGTTATATTGTTTCTCTGTCCGAGTCGATTAAGGACCGTTTGTTGCCACTTGGGTAATTGTCAGGTCACAGATTTATTATCCTGAGCACATACTAGTGGATGGGGTTAGAAAGGCATGTTATTCTCTTGTCATGGGTTCCGGCTCCATCCGGACCAACTGAAGGTGGCTATGTATATGGGTATTAGGAGGTCTAAGCACCGGAAGGGCGGGGGCTTGGAGTCCCAGTATGGATGGGGACTCGGACCTTGTGACAGGAGGGTAATGAGTTGGTCCCGTGCGTACACTGGTGCGAACGGGTTATGTGTCTTGGGGTACCCAGCTAGGCTACATTGGTTCGTGAATCGCCGCATAAGTGATACGGCATGACTCGATCCTGGTATCGTAGTAAGAACTAGAAGTGGAAAGGACGTTAATGTTGAATATGTACTGCTCAACACTTGCTTGATCGTAGAACAGGTGCTTACATTAGCTGTTAGCTGATACACTAAAAGATGGCAAATAAAAGAAATACAAATAGAATCAACTAATAATAATGCTTTTATGCAATTATCAACCTAAAGCCGAAAAGCCTTTTATAATCCTTAGAGTCGGGAAATTATTTCCATTTGGGTAAGTCTTGCGAGTACATTATGTACTCAGAGTTTGTTTTACCCTTGTTGCAGGTGCTAGGCTTTGTGTGGAGGATCGTCTGCTGGGCTCAGATGGATCCTTGCTTTGCTTGTTAGCTGTTTTATTTCCACTATTTCATTCTGCACTCTAAACTTGGTATTGTAATAAATTATTTATGAAGACTCTATCGTATGGAATGAACTAAGTATTGTACTCATTCTCATTATTGATCCTGGATGAAAATATGGATGGTTTCAAGTTTTCCTGTTGGGTGTGCTTGACAGAATTGTCAGGAATAGCTGCTAACGGGATACTTAGTGCCTAATGGAAGACGAGTATCTCTGTTAGTGGGTATTTTAGTCGGTTCTGCCACAATCTGCTGCATCCATGAAAAAAATGAGCATATGTAAACACAGTGAGCATATGTATTCTTTTTTTACCATCTCCCCTTGATGGTGGGGAAATGGGCGGCTATGACCCGCCTCTGCGTCAGCAGAGACAAATTTGGTTTTGGTTCAATTTAGTTGGGACAAAAATAAAAGAATAGGTGTTGCGAGTTTATACTTCCATAATTCTTATATTTGCATAAAAATTATGTTAATTATATCTCCGAAGAGAACACCCCTGATTAAGAGTTCCAACATGAGTACATGAAAAATAAGACTACATCATATGGTTTCCTATTAAAAACTACAAAAGGAAAACAAAATCTTCAGTCTTGTAGTCGTTGATGGATGAATATGCATGCTTGGCATAGGCTTGAACTTGATGCATGTGATTTTATTTAAAACATGACGTTTTCATTTGTGGAGGATCTAACATATACTCCTTATAAGATTGGTCGCTAGCTTGTGTAGCTTTCAAGCGACCCATAATATGCATGTATTTAATTCATGCGTTACATGTGGTGCGGCACGTATGCTTGCCGGATCATTTACTTGGTGCATTGTATCATCGATGTATGCACGTAATTTGCTTTGAAGACTATATTTGACTAGTCTTTTTGATCATTTAAGATAATGATTTAGCATGTTTTGAGATGCCCGTTCGACGTATTCAGCATATGATGCAATGTTTTATTTGGGCTAAGCCAAAATATTTATTTTGCCATGGCCTAGAAAGATATGTTGCTTCATTGACTCGACCGAGGCGCGTGCAATTAGTTTATTTTATTGAGGTTAGCATGCATACTCATGGCACGGTGTTTGGCCAGGGATTTGCATGCACGGTACTATATGATCCAATTTAATTTGGTTTGCCCTTTTTAATAACTTAGCTAGGCATGAACATTCATAGTTACAATCGAGCTAAGATGCGATATTTAATTTACCCATTATGCATGGCACTTGGAAGGCATATGCTGGTCATGGATGGATGACATGTTTGGAAATTATGATAAATATGACGAAGCTTATTTGACTTAGCTAAGTCTATATAGATGTTCATGACATTTTGGTTATTCTAGCCCTGGCGCCCTAGCAGGTTAATTTGCATAGATGATCATGGTATAGAATTTGATAGGATGAAATCAATTTAGTTTAGTTTATTTATATGGTCTAGCCGTAATTTAAAACGGCTAATTTTATCTAATGTATGTTTAAGCATATTTGGTTCCACGACATGGTGTGCAGGTTTGGTTATCTTCTTCCTAATTTTAATTAGGACAAGACCATGGGAGTGGTTATTTAATTTTATCGCTGCATAATTTGTCTAGAATATGTAAATGGGCCGTGTTGATTTTGATGCAACACTAATTGATTTTGTCTGTATGGTATAGGTGCACAGTTTGATGCCACCGTTCATGTAAGACGTGGCATGCAGGCCGGTTTGCGCTTCGGCAAGGAGGATGCTAGCTAGCTTATGGCTTGCACATATGCAACATCTTTTACTCGGTTCATTGATTTAATTAAGGGTTTTAAACTTTGAGCATGCAACTTGATTAGTACTGAGCGCATACGCCTAACCAGGAGACATGACGTGATGCACAAGTGCAGGCATGATCGGTTTTCTTCCACGGCACATTACATATGCATGAACAGAGGAGTTTGCTATCCTACTGAAATATGCAGTGGCTACGGACTAAATATGCAGAACAAAAATATTTCTTTTTAATGTCATCCAGATGGCTATTTCTTTGATTTTGTGAATGCTTAGACCTGCTCTACAACTAGCATGCCGGGTTCCTGTTGACTCGAACCCGTACATGTAGATTAGGCGAGACTAGCACTTGGCATGAAGATGGAATTTTACTGACTCCCGCGCAACTCGCAGCAAGTGTCCTTGTCGATTCGAACCCAAGCGCGGAGTACAGCGAGGAGTATCTTCAGGCCTGTCAGTGAACTTAGCTCTTGTTCTTGGGACAATGCTCTTCCCTGTCCGGTTTGTATGACAAATCTAGTATGGGGCCTTAAGACGTCTCATGGGAACTTGCTCGAGGGAGCAAAGCCACATATGAGGTCTTGATTATGGAGAAGATGATGAATTAGCTCTTGTTCTCAAGAATAATGCTCTTCCCTATCCGGTTTGTATGACAAATCCGGCATAGGGTCTTGAAACATCTCATGGCAACTAACTCAAGAGAGTGAAGCTACGCATGAGGCCTTGATCATGGTGCCGGCGATGGATGACTTGGAGCCGAAGAACAAAAGGTTAGAAAGGAGCGTTGTGTGTGTGAAGTGCTGCTCACCTTCCTTCGGAGCCTACTGGACAACGTGCAGCAGCTTGTTGTAGGAGCACCTTCTAGATCTCCGGCGGTGGCTTCGCTTGTCACGGCAGCAGCTTTTTTTTGATCGGTCAAGGGGGAGAGAGTCCCCCACCTAATTTCATTGATTATGTGGATCTTAAAGCCGGATAGTACAAATACATGTTTTCTAGGGATAGCTTTGCGCACACATCGCGCTGCCTGATGAAATTGAAAAACCGAAAGCACAAACCGGAAAGCAAAGAACTCCCATGATAAGCATGTAGTTGTACACCAATCAACACCATCACCAGCGGCTAAGCTCCAGCGACCTCGACTCCTACGGTGACTGTGAAGCTTCGAGTCAACAGACAGCCGACAGTCGTGATTACAATGTCTTTGGAGCACATCCAGGCCCCAGTTGACGCCCACCAACGCCCATTACCAAGCCTTGGAGGGGAATGGCGGTAGCGGTGGAAACCACCCGGCATTTGATATTCTGGCACCATCAAGAAGTAATGGTGACATCCTCCAGCACATCCAGGCCCACGTACCAACATCCAACGCCGTCCACGGGGAGGACAATGGAGGGAGGGCCGGCAAAAGGGGGCGCGAGGAGATCCCTTGATCATGGTCTCGTTTCCGGCATTTGATGAGACAAGACAATCAAGGATCATGGAGAATGGTAAAGCTAGGATACTGGCAGCGTAGTTGCTGGAAGAATATGTGCAGAATCATCAGGGAGGGGGATGGTTGGCCGACAGCATGGGGGCAGCAATGATCTCCCAAGCAAAGCCTTCAGGAAGGGAATGACATTGAAAGATGCCACCATTGCTTGTCCGGGATCACCGGTTTAGGTTTTCACCCGAAGATCAGACCCAACAAGATGGCGGATGGAAACTCAATGACGCCTCCAGGAAGGAATATGATGCACAGCGAGCGCCATCAACGTCGGCACCGGCAACAAGTCGAGCAAGACTTTCGTCTAGAATCCACCGAGTAGCAGTCACCCACGCCATCGAGCAAGGTTGGACACGCCAACGCACCGCCCAGGCAGCGCTCTGCCCTCCTCGTAAGAGGCAGCGAAGGCTCTCAACGGCCAGGGACCAGCTAGAGAGAGCAGCACAGAGGGGACGGCGCACGGGCCCGCAGCCCCACCGCCAGCAAGCCCGTGGCCAAACTGCACGCACCGCGCCGCTGCTGGGCCCCTGCAAACGAATCGAAGAAGAACGGGCACGCTGCCCCACCGCTAGCTCGCCCGCGGCCGAACTGCGCACCCCGCCCCGCTCCGCTACAGGGCCATTCCATGACCGCAGCAACCTCCCGAAACACCACCGGCCGCCGACGTGCACGCCAGCACAGGGGATCCCACGAAGTAGCGCCAGAACACCAGCGCGCGACCCCGTCGTCACCTCCGGACGCCCGAAAGTCGCCGGTCGTCGTCGAGGTGGGGGGTTGGGCGCCCCAGAGGTCAGCGATCTGGCCGGCCACCATGCCCAGAGGTGCCCAGGCCAGGGCAGCGGCCATGGCAGCCACCGCACCACCAGCCGCGTGGCAGGATCGAGATCTGGCCGAGCCGGCCAACCGGCGGCCAACCCCGCGAGATCCGCTCCTGGCGGCAAAGGAGGCGCCAGATCCGGCACTAGGTGCCCTGGATCCGGCCGGCGGCCGCCCTATCTCACCAGACTTGGCCGGAGTGAGGAGGGCAGAGAGTGGGGGGTGGAGGGGAGATGGGGAGGGAGAGGAGTGCCGAGCTGCGGATAGCACCCATTTTCAGGGCTGCCGCTGGCCGCCGCCGCCGCACGCTGGAGCAGCAGCGACGGCGGCCGGAGGGAGCGTGGGCAGTGGGGGCTTTTGGGCGGCGGCGGTGGTGTCGCCCCTCCCGTCGCCAAAGCAGAGAGAGGGGAGCGGTCGCTTTTTCTCCTCACGGCAGCAGCTTTGGAGATGGTGGTTTGCTTTTCTGGTCGGCGATCAGTGCAGCAGAAAGGCAGCCTGGCGGTGTTTTGTTTGAGGGCAGCCTGACGGCAATTTGGATCGGGAGAGCGGGGGGTCCGAGCGCCTGCGGTGGTCCTCTATTTATAGAGCGGAAGCCAACAGCGGTTGCCAGGGCATTTGGCGCTCTTTCATTTGATTAAGCGGTGCCGGTGCCAATGTTTTTGAATTGCCGCGCGCGGAGATCGTGCAGTCGAGCGTGGGCTTGATCACGGCAACGACCAGACCTGACCGTGTTTTGACTCAGTCACGGCAGAGGATACAGGAGGCCTAATTACGGCGCCTTTGACTCCGTTTTTTTTTTTGACAAGAATTTGACTCCGTTTGAATATGGCAAGCGCGCTCAGGAGCTCCCTCCTTGCCTTGCAACTGGCATTTGGACCATTTGTTTATTTTTTAACTGAAGTGATTAAAGAGAACAGGAAACAGCTTATTTTCTGGCCGACGTGCACGTACGTGCTATACGCTAGTTGTGTATGTACCATACACGTACGTTGCATGAGCATGTCTTGATTAATTAATCCATTTGTATGCATGCGTGCATTTGTTACGTAACTGACATAGCGCGTGCCCTTTTTTGATATGCTTAGCGGATCAAAATTATGTTCAGCTAATGTAAGCCGCCATACATGGGCAGGTCCATATATATTTTTGTGTTCCATCCTTGTTTTCTTTCTCCTCACCACGTCATTTAACTTATACGTAGGAAACACATGTGCATAAGCCTTCCACTCATGTACTATTCTTGAGTGTATTAAATTTCATAGCCAATATCATTTATCTTCTTATTCATTTCTTATTTATATGAAATTTGGCCATATATATTATTTACATTTATTTAAAGAAATATTGCACATATTATAGGTGAGCCAAAAAAATCGTGTCAACACCCCTCTCCTCTATGTTTTGGAAGCAGCAGCTGCTAATTTGTAACTAGCACTCCTCTCCTCTATGTTTGGACAGGAGCAGTAGCTTTTTTGCAAACTCTCCTCTCCTCTCTTCTCGTTTGCCAATGATGAAAATGTCGAGCTCTAGAAATTGTCTGGAATATGAGCTGATGATCATGAATTTGTGAGCAATTTGACATCATTACCAGCCGCCCCTACTTTCTTGTTTGGATATGCTCACTGTCTTTAGATATGCTTTCTCTATTTATGATGCCTTTATGCTCCAAGTTCTTGATCAAATGATGATTGACATTATTCTTAGGCCTCTACCACCACTACTACTTTATGTTTGGGAAGCAGCAACTGTTTTTTTCAAACTATCCTCTCCTCTCTTCTCTTTTACCATTGATGAAATTGTCCAACTCCAGAAATTATCTAGAATATAAGCTAATGATCATGAATTTGTGAGGAATTTGGCATCATTACCAGCCGCCCCTACTTTCTTGTTTGGATATGCTCACTATCTTTAGATATGCTTTCTCTATTTATGATGCCTTTATGCTCAAGTTCTTGATCAAATGATGATTGACATTATTCTGAGGCCTCTACCACCACTACTACTTTATGTTTGGGAAGCAGCAACTGTTTTTTTCAAACTATCCTCTCCTCTCTTCTCTTTTGCCAATGATGAAATTGTCCAACTCCAGAAATTATCTAGAATATAAGCTAATGATCATGAATTTGTGAGGAACTTGGCATCATTACCAGCCGCCCCGTATTGTCTTGTTCCATATGCTCATTGTGTTTAGATATACTCACTGTGTTTATGATGCCTTTAGACTCTAAGTTCTTGATCAAATGATGATTGACATGTTTCTGAGGCCTCTACCACCACCACCACTTCTACTCAATTTGTGATATATGCAAGCAGTTACTGCTCGCCAAATAAACAGTGAGCATATCTAAAGACAGTGAGCATATATACACAAACTATCCTCTCCTATAGTCTCATCTCCTCTCCTCTCTTTTGCCAATGATGAAACTGTCCAACTCCACAAAATTACATGGAATATGAAGAGCTGATGATCGAGAACTTTTGAGGAACTTGGCATTATTACAAGCTGCCCCTACATTATCTTCACTCCCGTCTGTGTTATGATGCTTTGATGCTCCACGTTCAGGATCAAATGATGATTGACATGTTTTTGAGGCCTCTATTACTTTACTACTCATTTTTTCCATCTATTGTTGTTTTGTAGCACTAGGGTGCATTGAGACAACCTGTCAGTCTAGCTTAGTACCCTTAGCTTCAATTGGAGACTAAGGCTGACTTCGTTGCTTGTGTTAGACCAAAACAAGAAATGTCGCAGTCAAGAGAGAGTGAATAGGTTTAAACATTATACAATAGGGTCTAGCAAAGATGCTTACTCAGAATCAGTCCAAGGAAGAAGAAGGAGAAGGGGGAGGAGCAGGAGACGCTGCTGGAGGTAGCGACAAAGAAGATGATGATGAAGAAGATTCCGATGATGAGGATGAAGAAGAGGCGTATGAAAGCCCCGAGGATCCTTTCCCACCTGAACGTAGACGGAGGCCAACTTTGGAGGAGCTGGACAAGGATTTTGACCCGAACGAGGAAGTAGGTTCGAAGCCTTAGTTTGCAAATTTTGTTAACACTTTGATCGTGTCGAAATTACTAACACTCTGACCTCCCGTCTATATAGGCCCCTTCCGAACCTCGAAAAAGATGACGTCAACGTCCGTGACATCTCGCCGGACAAGACAGAGCATAGGAAGGGAGCTTATTAGAGGCAACAACCACAGAGGTCGACATTGCCACGTCAGCTTCGCAACCCAAGGCCATGACCACAGCCACGGCCACGAATTCGGGGAACAAGCCGAAGAGGAAACGGGGGACAGAAAAGCGAACCAATATCTAGATAAAAGGTCGTCTTTGTGATAACAGAGGGAGGTCGGGACATCACATAAAAAGAACTTTAGGGGTGGTTCTAGAATAAACCGCCCCTACAAATTCAAAATGTAGAGGCGGTTTGGGTTGAAACTGCCCCTACAAATGCAAATTGCAAAGGCGGCTGGTGTTATTAGTCGCCCCAACAAATTGATTTGTAAAGGCGGCTGGTCCCCTGAAAATCACTTTGTAGGGGCGACTAAGGAACCGGCCCCTACAAATACTTGATTTGCAGAAACAGGGGCTTAGGGGCGGCGGCTGGGCAAACCGCCCCTACAAACCTTCTGGAGCCGCACCTACAAATCATTACCGTAGTAGTGCATGTCACAATTTTGAATAGATTTATAGAAAATATGTGCAATATTTTTATCTTCAAATAATAACAAAATTTAAAGATCTTTTCGATGATATTAATTATATATCATAAATATTATTATTTTTAATATATATTTAGTTAAAGTTGTTTCTCGAGAAACAAGAATGATAGTTATTTTGGCACGGAGTGAGTATGTTTTCATCATCTACACTAGCTGTAGATTGACTGATCATATTCTTGTTGGCCAGTCAATTAATCACAAGATATGGATCAATAACAGTCACCAAAAAAAAAGATATGGATCCATAATAAGGCTGGATAACGAGCCGAGCCGAGCTAGCTCGTTATCCTAACGAGCCAGAACGAGCCGAGCTGACTCGTTAGGATAACGAGCTAGCTCGGCTCGGCTCGTTATCTTAACGAGCCAGAAAGTCAGCTCGGCTCGGCTCGTTATGAGCTCGAGCTGGCTCGTTAGGCTCGCGAGCCAGGTATAAAAAATACACAAAATATAATATTTACTTTTATCTAAAGCTTAAAAATGTTAATAATATAAAAATAATATATTCAATAATCTTAAATCGAATAAAATATTCATATGAGCTAACATATCATCCATTTGTGAAGTGCAAGACATGAAGTAATACGAAACTAATATAAGTTATGATGACTTTTTCCCTAAAACTACGGCTCGTTTGGCTCGCGAGCGGCTCACGAGCCAGCTCGAGTTGGCTCGTTATAGCTAACGAGCTAAAATCATAGCTCGGCTCGGCTCGTTATCATAACGAGCCGAGCCGAGCTGAGCCGAGCCAGCCACGAGCCGAGCGAGCTAACGAGCTTCGAGTTTTTCGTCCAGCCTTAATCCATAATAATCCCGCAACGGATCAATCAATAAATTAATACTCCCTCCAGGTTGGTAAAAGAAGTCGTTTTAGACAACGACACGGCTCCAAAGCATAACTTTGACTTCATTTTTTTATAAAAATATTTATTCAAAAGTGATATATGTATACTTTTATGAAAGTATATTTCAAGACAAATCTATTCATATTGTTTTCACATTTCTAAACTCAACAACTTAAAAGTTATTCATGATTTATATTTCCAATGTTTGACTCAAAGCTTGTCCAAAACGACTTCTTTTACCAATATGGAGGGAGTATAGGCCTCAGACCTATATCAATCGCTCGCTCTCTCTCGCAGGTAGGAAATTAGGCTCAGACCCATCCATGTCAATAATATGATTGTCACCCACTGGTAATTGCCAGCTAGCTGCTAGGGATAGATGTTACGGTCGCCTAAATAACACTGTAACAACAGTGTTTTTCATTAGCAGCATTGAGTGAAAAACGTGCTGAAGAGGTCAAAAGCACGTGGCCAGGGGGTGTTGAGAATCGATCAGTCCAAAACCACGTGGGCGCACGCATAAGACAAGACGGGTCCACACAGGACGCATCGACGTGTACTTGCTTCTACTCTCTCCCTGCTAAAGTAAATGTACGTCTTATTTGTGCAGGTGTCACGTTTTTTTAAAATTTAACTAAAGATATAAAAAAAAACTCCCTCCGTATCCATAAAGTATATCGTTTAAGACATAATTGTGCATACTAAAGACTGATTAATTAGGGTATTTTTTTTCCTATTTGTCCTCATTAAATAGGTTTGTGCATATCCCAAATACAGCAAACATTGGCAGGGAGGCGAGCGTGCATGCGTACGCGAGCGCCGAACGGGCGGGGAGCGGAGCGACTGCCTTGACGCGAGCACCGAACACGATTGATGCCTTGTCGAGCGGAGCGGTCAGCGAAGTGTTAGGGGCAAACGCGTCCATAGTCCACCCTACGTTTGTAGAACGACGTGCTTCGTGAAAACTACTCCATCGTCCAGAACGACATCCTTTCCAGGTACGGAGGGAGTAAGTATCAACATTTGTACGTCCAAATAAGTTTATTATAAAAGTGTACTCTATTTTAATGATAACTATTATATATTATAAATATTAATATATATTTACATAATTGGTTCAAATTTTAAAATATTTGACTCCTTGGGAGTCTTAAGATGTGTGTTTATCTTAGGACGTGCCCAACACACAGTACGCGTGAATACACAGTAAATATCTTGAGTTTGGATTCACTCTCAAACATCTCCTAGGTTTAGATAATTTCAAGTAGACTATCTATCATTTTTACGGGTGTTTGTCACACCAGGTTTTAAAGACAAAACTAAGTATTAACTATATATATATGCCCAGAAAGTCAAATCACACATATAGCGACAAATCACAATAGTATCAAAAGACAATGCTTTATTATATAATGAAATATACTCATAGTCAACACTTACATCAGAGTATTGCGGAATAGTAGCTAATCTTCAAGCTCCATAAAAAGGACGGCTGATTGGGAGTACCATATGCCTGGCACTTTTACCCATCTTCTGATAACATCTCCGTAACTCCATCAATCTTTAGAGCAACTCTTCTAAAGTCTGGGGGTGTTGGGAAATAGTAAGGGTGAGTACATGTCGTACTCAACAAATAAAACACGGGGTTCATGAGGCTCAAAAGGATGATACTAATTTACTGCGATTAGCTTTTAGTAAGTCATCTTTTAACCATTGAGTAGCAACAAGTTCAACAATAGCCCCCAAATAACCATATAATCATCTAAGCATGAATAAAGTATGCATAAACAGTAACCATTATTGGGCATCTTCATCATCATTATCATTAGTCAAGTTACAAGATCATGGTCATTTATTCTGAGCACTAGCATAACACTACCCAATGCATAACCCGTAGGCATCAAGGTACAAAGATATCAAAGCACTAGGAAATCCTTAGTGGTAATCAAGGTAGACACATGCATTATGAATTAAATGATTAAAGATGTATAGGTAACAGGGATGATCTCATGCTATACTTGCGTTACACTTAGATCCTTCTTCAAGTCCAAATCTTCAAAAGAACTCCTTACCAACACGTAAATCTCACCGACTGAACCAGATTATAAAGCACCACACAAACATCCATGCAATCATACACTAAGCAAACAATAGATCTAAATTAGAACAGTACACCAACCACATGAAATAACAAATAAAAGGTTTTAGAAAGATTCTACACGTTGCTATGAACACAGATGCGAAAAGCACGCTAATCGGAGCTACAGTTAAAAAGATACAACTACCAAAAGATTTTACTTTTAAAACAGAAAACCATAAGCTTCATTTATTTTATTATATAAAAGCATACATAAGATAATTCATAGATAATATAAATCAAATTAAGTCAAGTTTAGATTCGATCTATAAAACTAAAGTAAAATCAATCATACTTTATTTATAAAATTGAGTTGCATAGTTGTTAATCAAGTTAGATTTAAACCATGAAATTTCAGAGATCTTGTCATGGAAAGCAGTAATACTAGTGCGTAGATCACATTGTTATGAATCCAATGCACCTTGAATGGACCGGATCGGAGCTAAAATGAATAAATTACGACTTAAACAAGATTTTCTTTAGTAAAATAATAGATTAAATCTAACCATGAATTCGGAAAGTTGAAAACATGTATAACAGTAGGATGACACATGTAGAGTATATAATTACAAATCTAAAGCAAGTTGAATGGGTCAAATCGGAGCTAAAACTTGAAAGTTATGGCCAATAGAAGATAGTGGCAAAACGGTAAATGCTGAGATCTATTTTTGATTTAAAATAAATAAATGGGGATTTTTAACAGAACTAGGGACCGCGGGTCTTATTTAACAAAAACTCAAGGTCTCTTAAGTAAGATTGAAAGGCGAAGGGGTATGGGTGGATAGGAGCCGTTGGATCTTAGATGGACGGATCAGATTAGATCGAAGAAGTGGACCGCGGGTTTGAAAATTTAAAACCAAAGGGGTTCTTTAGCAAATCGGCCACCGAAGGGGTATCTAGCAATCTAGACCATTGATCGCAATTTGGACAGACAAGCACAGGGGGAGAGAGGCAAAAGCTAGCCGAAACAGTGAAGTCTGGTGCAGCCGACCACCATTGTTGCCAGCGAAGAGCTTGATGGCGGGCAAGCTTAGGCCCCCTAGCAGGGCCGGCTCTAGGGGAGGGGCAGCCGGTGCGACCACCGGGGGCCCATGGGACATAGGGGCCCATCAACATATATATAATTAGTCGGTATATTGGGTAAATTTGTTTCGAAGGTCTAATAATTAGTCTAATATTACGATCAGTTTCTATCTTTGTACATTTTTGTAAGTTTCACGCAATAGTATCATTATCTTTTTTATAAACTAAGTATATGCTACAACTACAAGTTATATATTATTACATAATTTAGTTATCGTCTAAAAAACTAGTTTAAAGGACCTTACTTTTATTCGCTTTTATATAAACTAAGTATATGCTACAACTAAAAGTTATATACTATTACATAATTCAGTTATCGTCTAAAAACCACCTAGTTTAAAGGGCTCTTACTCTTATTCGCCCTAAGGCCCTAAAATTTACGGAGACGGCCCTGGCCCTTAGGAGCCCCGATTAGACGAATGGAAAGTACCCGGAGCAAGAATGGAAGATGGCGAACTCACCTGAGCGCACAGGAGGGCACAACAGAGCTCCGTGGCGGCTAGCCACGTGGTGGGGCGGATCGATCTCGCTGGCAAAACTTCAGCGACATGGGGGGGAGAGAGAGGGCACGGTTAGGCGGAGAAGTTTCATCACTTTGACCCGAAGCTCATAGACATGGTCCTGAGGGCAGAGAAGCAGCGGAGCTCGATTCCGACGACAGCGGGATCTTGGCGGCAATGGCGATGGTGCTATGATTCGGTTTATGGCGCGTGAAGGCAGCGGTTTGCTCCAAGAGCTCGATGGGGAGGCGGCGCGTCGTAGGGATGCTATATATGGGGGCCAAAGGCATAGAGAGCTTGCCAAATTGAGCGGGGCGGAGGCGGACTCCAGTCGGAGCAAAGTCCGGCTCGTTCACGTGTTGGGGAAGAAGAGGCTCTTGCCAAGGCGGGCTCACTTGTCGGCGAGAAAAGGCGTGGGGCCGGCTCGGCAGAGAGAGAAGGAAAGGGACCTGGACTCTAGCTGGGGTGTGAGCCGCGCGTAGAGGCGAAATGGGGCCTGCGGAGTGGGTGGCCGGGTGGCTAGGTGGCTGCTAGGCTGCCTGCGACCACGGGCCAGGAGGGAGAGGGAGCGGGCCTTCTCGGGCCAGAAAGGGAGAAGGGGAGGGTTTCTTCTTTTTATTTTGTTTTCTTTTATTTCAAAACATTTCTAAGATATTTGAGTTCATTTTTAGTTTAGTTTTTTTTCAAAACCACACATTGCAATAAAATAAATGCACCAGAATGAATGCACAAAAAATGTTTCTAGTCCTTAGGATAAATTTTTAGTTTAATGAAAATTATTACTTCCCTAAATTTTTCATGAGCACCAAAAATTCAAAATTTAACCATTTTTCATCTATTTTAAAAGGAGCAAATTTTAGAGTGTGACAGCGTTCTTTTCAGAACATATTAATATTATGCAACAATAATTATATAACACTTGTAACTAACACAGAAAACATAACGCATTCCTCAAATAAATAACAAAAAATATATTTTTAAAATATAATTTAAAACGAACAAATATATAAGGTTGAAGCTAAATCAAATCAAAATTAAAGTATGATATCATTAGTCGTTACCATTTTTCATATAGATAACTTGAAATAGTTTCAAAGCATATACTATTAGTAATACTAGAACCGATATCATTATTAATCTCATCATGTAAAACAACTTTTCATTATTTTCATTATGTGCACCTTCCAGACGGATAAATTAGATAGTGGTAGGATATTCTATAATTTTTGAAATACGTATGGAATCGGATAAAGAAAAAGTTAGGGCAAACAAATTTATTAGATACGTCGTCTATTTTAGCTTCTATATCAGTAACAAATGCGAATATAAATATCTATTTTTAGGTTTTGTCTGATAAGATGGTTAGGTAAACATCCATTTCCAGCGCGAATTAATTAATCGTGCGGAGGACGATTGGCTGCGGCTTTCATTCACCAACCGCTCGTTGTCCTCGCAACCTAAACCACTACACTAGAAGAGGCCAAAATCACGTCGGCACACGGGACGGTGGTCGGTCCAGGCAATACTATTGTATGTTGACGTGCACGCTAATGAGTGGGACAGTGATACTGATACTGCTGGGACGGGTGTGAGTGTGAGGCCTCCGGACAGCACGAATTATCACGCCCAATAAGACATATTTGTAGTCATGTCAATCCACGTATGTTGAAGTAGATTGGAATAAAATTATTCAATACACGCGGATTGAGGTAGATACACATGTGTCGAAACAAAGTCTAAAGAGGTTTCACAAACGAATCTGATTAAAGGACTCGGGTAATGACACAATCGCATGTTTTTATGCGGCTGTTATTATGAAAATTAAATTATAAGACATTTTGACTCTTTTTAAGATAAATTATTTTTATTATGCATCTAGATATGTTGTATACTATCTAGCTAAGTGCATAGCAAAAACAATACAATATCATATCTAGAAAAGACAAAATATTATCACTAACGTTGTCCCTCTCCGATCCTTAGGGTCTACTTAGACTCCCTCCTCTAAACTTAATTTAGAGCTCTAAAAAAACTTAGAGCTAAGTTTAGATCACCAGTTTGGAGCTTGAGCTCTAAAATTTAGAGCTCTAGTTTAGATGATAGAATCAAACATATCCTTAACTCATTACGTCACTGATGTCTTTCCACGATCCCGTTACCATGTCCAACCAAGCGAAGTCTACAATCAATGACCCCACCAATCAAACCATAATTAGTGAGTTAGATTCCATTTTCAATCATGTTACTTGAGAACGAATCAAACACTTATATTAGATGTATTTCCTCTATTACAAATTATAAGATACATTATTTTAGTTATGTATCTACATATAGTATATATCGAAGTTCATAAAAAAATTATGTATATATATAGAAAAACAAAAGCTTCTCATAATTTAGAACGAAGAGAGTAGTTATTTGCATCCAATATAGCACCAGTTGGAAAGAACAAGGCACCAGCTGTAGGACAAAAATAAATGATAGCATCTATAAACTCTATACTTTATTGCGTCATATACATCTATAGAACACACTTTTTATGTTACCATGGCCTACTTATGAAGCTAGAATTATATTTTTTTAAGATAATAAATGAGTTCTAGAATTAGATTAACCCTAGGACGGAGGGAGTTGATCAGACATGTTGCGTGCGAGCAAGTGTAGGCCCAGTAATGGACTTATAGCCAAGCTAATGCTGATGTGGAAGAGAGAGCTCTATGTAAGCACCAAGCTGGGCACGGAAGCATAGGTATTAGTGGTCCCAAGTAGTAAGCTGGGCACGGCAGCAGTACTTTCAGCCATGACTTATCAGTGAAGTGAATGGGGAAACCTGATTCCAGCTAGTGTGAGCAAGTTTGTCGGGTACAGGGGGTCAAGTAAAGACTGTAAGGCCTTGTTTGTATGCATTTGTATCCACTTAAATCCACATGTGTTAGAGTGTATTGAAATGAAACTTAGTTTAATTTCACTTTAATCCACTTTAATATACGTGGATTGAGATAGATATATGTACATCAAACAAGGCCTTAAGATGAAAAATGGACTCAAACATAGTTTGTCGGGTACTTGGGACCAAGTACAGTGTAAATGAAGGTCACTGCCAATTGAAGCCGCTGATCATTAATCCCCACGATATAATTATTGGACAGAGCGTAGACCTAATACTGACCCATGCGTCAAACAAACACGCCGAGCATAAGAAAAACGAGAGAATAAGGACAGTTGTGTACAATTTTAGTTTGTTCTCTTCCACGCAACGACACACGCAGCATGGTGGATTGGCGGTATATGTAGGCCCAGACAGCACGCACACGTGTCAACACGGCAGGTCGGCAATAGGTAAGATGTGCAGTTACTTTTTGTATTATCTTTGGCAGATCTAGTGTCAGAGGCTCCCACACGAGTGAGGTCTGGGGAAGGGAATAACCGAAGCAAAGTCTTACCCTCACAGAAATTCTGCAGAGAGACGGCCTCGAACCCAGTACCTGGTGACTTGGCGAGCTAGCACTCACCAACTGCACCAGGCCTGCCCTTCTTTTTGTATTATCTTTGCATTTCATATTTTCATGAGAAGAGGATATATTCATACAGAATGTCCTTAGATCGATACGATTAGACATATATTTATTTGTATATATAGTTGAGCGCAAGTAAGAAAAATATATATAATATGTGGACATGTGCACAGCAGCAGTGAAATTTCTCCCCCTATATATATACATATAGCCAGCAGCTTCTCTAGAAACACAAGAGTGCAGCAGCAGCGCAGCATGAGGACCTTCAGCTATATCTCTGCTGCTGCGGCATCACCGCCGCTCAGGCAACAATGGCCAGGCATTTCATGGCGGCGCCACAGCAGGCAGTTGCAATGCCGCCGGTCGCAACAGGATTATTCCGCCGCAGGAACACGGCATGACGACCAAGGTGACAGCCGCCTGAGGCAGAACGCCGGCATTTTCCGCCCATCTATCTGGGGAGATTTCTTCCTCGGCTACTCCAACCCAGCAGCACCTAATTCATCGCAACAACAGGTCTGTTCATTTATAGATGTATTTCCTTTGCCTATTTTATACCTATATAAGAAACTTATTAAATGATGTGATAAATTCTTAGATTTTTCTTCTAATGGAATGATTATGATTATAGTCGAATTGTACTATTTTTAGCAGATTCAGATGGAAGAACGAGCGGACAGACTTAGGGAAGAAGTGGCCGAAATGATAGCAAGTTCAACTTCCACTACTGCTAGTAGGCTGCACCTCATCGATGCATTGGAGCATCTATGCTTGGATCACCTGTTCGAACAAGAGATCAGTGCTGCACTAGCAGAGATTGAGGCTGCAGATGTTAGTGACTATGAGCTTGGAACGGTTGCACTGTGGTTTTGTCTACTCCGGAAACATCGATACAGGGTCTCGCCAGGTAGCAACATGAACGTACTATCTCCATCCCAAAATAAGTGTCGCTATGATATTCATACCGGTCAAATTTTTTAAGTTTAACTATATCTATAGAAAATATTAACAACATTTGTCTTTAATTAAGTTTATTATGAAAATAGATTCGTTACGACCTAATAATACTAATTACGTACTATAAAGATTAATATTTCCTTATATATATTTAGCCAAAGTTAAAATATATTTTAGGACAAAGTACACTGCAACTAATCATTGCACTACCAAGTCTTAAAATAAAGCATATGTTGTCATAGAAAAAATATTGTTCGTTTACTGAAAAGGTACGGCTTTTATGACAAGCGTTGTGCTCCTCCATTCCAAAATTTAATGATATATATTTTGACTTTTATAAATATGTAGTTTTTGCTATGCACTTAGATTTACACCATGTCTAAGTATATATAGTAAAATAAATTTATCTAGAAAAGTTAAAATATTGTTTTATAGTTTCGAACGGAGGGAGTACATGGAACGGTTGCACTGTGGTTTTGTCTACTCCGGAAACATCGAGCTGAAAAATGTCTCGAACGGAGGGAGTACATGCCGCTCTTTCTTCTACTTATTGAAATTCAAGCTGAAAAATGTCTCATATTCAGATGTGTTTGTGAGGTTCAAAGATGACGAAGGAGGCTTTCTAGTGGACAGTCCTAAAGACCTACTGAACCTTTACAATGCAACACATATGAGGACCCATGGAGAGGTAATACTAGAGGAAGCCATACTATTCGGCCAAAGACGTTTAGAAACAATGATACCGTACATGGAAGGGTCATTAGCACATGAAATAAAATCTGCACTTGAGATCCCCCTCCCAAGAAGAGTAAGAATTTATGAGTCAAAGTATTACATCTCAACGTATGAGAAAGATGCGACGGTGCATGAGAAAGTGTTGCTACTTGCGAAGTTGAACTCAAATATAATGCAGCGCCATCATCAACATGAGCTGGATATCATTACAAGGTGAAGTGAAACTTTTCTATTAAAAATTTATTATTGAAAAATTACATACCAGTTCTGTTACTAATAAAATAACTACCTCTAATAATTTTATAGGTGGTGGAAGGATATACAGATTGAATCGAGGCTTCCATTTGCTAGAGATAGAGTTGTAGAGTGTTATTTGTGGATGTTAGGGGTATACTACGAACCATGTTATTCCCGAGGCCGAATAATATTGACAATGATTATGGCCATTGCGGTGCTTTTTGATGACATTTATGATTCTTATGCAACTCCAGAAGAATGTGAATTGTTTACCAGGTGCATTCGAAGGTTTGTATTGCTTCCCTACTTAAAAATATCTTTATCTTAGGATATTTTTAGGATCACTATAAAATTCATGTCTATCTTTACTGTGAAATTTGCATGTAACAATAGAGAAAATTATATGCTATTTTTTCCAGCTATAAGTTATATGGATGTGTTTGATTAGAAAAAAGGTTCAAATTTCTTAACATATTATGTTGTAAAACTAGAGTATACATTGTTTCATTGAGGTGACCATACTAAAACTAGTAATGAGTTATGTCTTGTATGGTTAATCTTTGGCTTACTTCATACATGTCACCATAGATGGAAACTTCTGTCTAGCTTGGCGAAAATGCAACAAATGAAGACCAAATTTGAACTTCAAAATTTCAAAACTTAAACCAAGCAATTGGGGCCCTAAACATCGCCATAGATGGAAACTTCCATCTAACATGGCAGAAAAGCAATAAATGAAGACAAAACTATAATTTTCAAATTTCGAAACTTAAATGAAGTGTTTGGACCCCTAAACTATCTCAAACAGAAAAATGAGATCATGTCAAGATCTCCACCTTTGGTATAGACTTTCTCAACTTTCGAGGTTGTTTGAAGACTCAAATTTTGGGAAACTAAAATGGATATTTAGGACTATAAAATATCTCAAATAAGAACTCATCAACTATAAAGATATAGATCTCATCAAGCACTAAAACATTGATATAGAAAAATGTAAATTTGGAGTTATTTAAAATTCATAATTTTGAATTAAAACATGAGATTTAAAACAAATATTTGTTTCTCCAAACAATCTCAAATAAAAAATTATCAATAAGTATATCTTTATCTGACTTTATATGAAAAGGCTATAGGTTTTTGTGTAATAGCTATTTTTAAAGGCAGAATATACACTCTAGATAAATGGCACATTATATTTATAGAAGTGCTTTCTAAAGAGATTTGTCTTTGTAAATCTATTTCTAAAGGCAGGCCAACATATCTAAACAGAATCTAGTGTCACGAAATTGTTTTTGTAGTAGTGAGTGCATTTAACATTGAAAAGTTTTACATTTTTATATATGTAGTGACATTTTTTGTCATTTTGATCATATAGAACTCACAAATTTTTGTAAATTACCATATCTAGTTGGGATTCAAAGGGAGCTCATGACCTCCCGGAGTGCATGAAATTTGCTTTGGAGAAAATATTGGACAGCTATGAAACTATTGAAAATTTGCTCCGGCCAGAGGAGAAATACCGCATGCCATATCTAAGATATTTCGTAAGTTACCTTCCACATCTGCATATTTCAATTTCTTATGTCTCGATTTGAATGATTATCCAGGAATATAAGGTATATGTATTTATCTAGGGGCCTTGCAAACTTGTGTTATATGCACAAACATCTATATAAACACATACTCTATCTATCTATCTATCTTTCTGATTTACAGACAGAAGATCTAGTTAGATGCTTCAACATGGAGGTAAAAATGCTTCAAGAAGGATACATTCCAAATTCTGTTGAAGAGCATCTCAAGGTTTCTATAAGAACTGTCGGAAGCCCCATTTTTACATGTGCTTCCTTCGTCGGGATGCATGATATAGCAACAGAGGATTGCTTTCATTGGGTATCTAGTGAACCTAAAATGGTCCAAGCACTTTCTGTGATTCTCAGACTAGCAGATGACCTCCAATCATATGAGGTAATATTCCTGATTCTTGACACCTTAAAATATGATAATTTTTAAGCCTAATAGAAGGATCATAATTCCCGTATTTTAGTTTGGAATTTGACTTTGATATTTGTCATATAACATTGCTTTATACAATGATGCGATATAGAGGGGATTTTCTGACAAGCTAATTACACTGGAGTTATTTCAACCGCCTGGTGGCATGGTTACGTCACTCGCCTAGAGAAAATATGTGCAATCATATGGTTCCTAATAGGCAAAAAGAAACTCTCCATTCATGGTCATCTTCTTAAGCATTAAAATGGATATATTGGGCTATAAGTAATGGGAGAAACATGTGAAGCTACTCAATAGAAGTAATATTGGTCACAAACTTTAAATAATCTGATGCGTCTTTAATGCCTAAAAGTCCATGCATGCAGTCCCATCAGCGCATCAACCATGAATCCTAGCTATAGTTAAGCCAGACAAACTCTTAAATAAAGGACAGAGAAATGGCACAATCGTTACCTTTTAGAGCCATCTCTTCAAGGAAATAAAGATCAAAACATCCCCTTATATTTTGGCAATTTTTATCCTCCAAAACCTCGCAAAAATATAATGTGCTTAGTTTGAATGCTATAGCACGTGGAGGAAGAAGATATAGTGTGGCACTTCCTTTTATGGGTGCTTAAGAGGACCACTAGTAAAAATACATCTGCAATGGTGACTAAGATCAGCCTTTAGCTATCAAAAATACCCATATTTCGACCATGGTAATCATAAGCAACAATTGGTGCATTTTTGGTCATGGTCTACTTTATCTTACTGTGCCGGCTGTAGCAATTTCTAACCGACAATGTTGTAAACAAATGATGCCTCTTAGAAACCTTTTTAGTAGTATTAGGATATTGCTTGGCACGAGTTTTTCTTTCTCTTACTAATATATTTGAATATTGAACTTCATGCAGCGTGAGCAACTGATCCCTCACGTTGCTTCCACAATCAATAGCTACATGAAGGAGCACAATGTCTCCATTGAAGTTGCACGTGAGCAGATACATGTACTCAAAGAGGAATCATGGAAAGATTTTAACAGCGAGTGGCTTAACCCAGACAATACCTATCCAAAGCAGCTACTGGACCGGATATTCAACTTGACGAGGATAGTGGAATTCATGTACAACCAAGAGGATAAATTCACAAACTGCCACTACCTTAAGGATACCATTCATTCCTTGTTGGTAGAGCCATTTATGATCCACACTTAGTATTGGCAACAAACAAATGAATCATATTGTCTGATTAATGTAATATAGTGTGGTGTTATCCATCCTTATGCGTTAATGTCTAGACTAAAACTACTAGACATTAGTCGCCCCCTAGCATGCAATGGCTTGTTTTCGTTGTAAGAAGCACAAACACTAGAAAGGCTTCTCAAATAGGAGAACTAAACATATAAATGTTGGGTTCTATGGGAGAAGTTTCTTGTGTTATAAAATGGATTTTCACTAGTATAGAGATGCTTTCTACTAGCAGTCATTTCAGCAGTTTCACTGGCATTTGTCACTTGTGCCAATGTGAAAGGTTAGTTAATGAAAATTGGGATCTTTCACTCACGTCTATTAGAGAACCGCTAGTGCAAATCTATTTACATTGGTGGTTGTCTTAAGTGAACTGCTAGAGTAAATCAATTTACACAAGAGGCAGATTTTAAGTCAACCGCAATTGTATATCTTAAGCAAACCACCTAAATGTATTTCTAGAGGCGTTTTTTTTTTTGTAAAACCACCGCCTCTATTTCTAGCGGCGGACCTTGGCCAAAAGGGAGGGGGCGACGTCACGCACCGAGCGACCTTCAGGGAGCAAGCAATCAACCCAAAAAATGGCCGTCATGCCGTCGCCAAGCATGACTTCCGTAGCTGCTTGGAAGCTGGCCATGACCACATGGTTTTGGTCTGAGGGCAGGGACACCCAAGGTTTGTTGGAGCGCAGCTTCCGGTGCTACTCCCATCTGAGCAGAAGAGCCACACCGAAAAGACGGAGGTCCACGAGGCCCAGTCCGCCCAGCTCCTTGGGAGGGCACACAGTTGGCCATGCAACCCGACATTGACCACCAGGCACCAGCAACGTGATCAGTGCCACTCCAGAGAAATGCGCGGCGACGCTTGTCAATTTGTTTCACCGCCCAAGGTGACAGGCAAACTGCGAATGCTGTGTGAGTTGGAATGGCCGACAGCGTGACCACAGTGAGGGTTGTTCTGCCTGCCAGGTTGAGTAGTCTACCCTTCCACCGCAGAATTCTCCTGGCCACCGAGTCGATCAAGGTATGCTCGTCATCCCCCTTTAGCTTGTGCACGAAGAGTGGTATGCCCAAGTAACGGCATGGGAAGGCATTTGCCCGGTAGCCAAAACATGAGCTGAAGATGTCCACTTGGTTAGGAGAACACCGGATGGCTGAGGCGACGCACTTGTTCATGTTGGTGAAAAGCCCAGAAGCCTCGCCGAAAACCTTCAGGATCTGCAGCATGATCACCGCATCTGCTTGGCTTGGGGAGAGGAAGACCACCAAGTCATCCGCGTAGAAGCAGGCTCGACATTCCGAGGCTCTGGAGGGCAGCGGAGTGAGGAATCCATTCCTATCAGCGTGGGCAGTCAGGCCATTGAGGACCTCCATCACAGAACAAATAACATGGGCGAGAGCGGGTCACCCTACCGAAGGCCACGGGCGTGACGGATGCGACTACCCGGCCTTCCGTTGAGCAGGATCTTGCTGCTTGCGGTGGACAGCAAGGCCGAAATCCAGTCATGCCAATGGCGATTGAAACCCATGTGTTCAAGTAGTTCTAGAAGGAAGCCCAAGAAACGGTGTCAAAGCCTTTGCAATGTCCACTTTCAGAAGGATGGAAGGTCGTTTGACAGAATGTAAGAACCAGCAAGTAAGTTGCGTCAAGCGGAAGTTGTCGGCGAAAAGGAGCCTTGGAATGGTCTTAACTGAATATTCAGAAAAAAAAGAAGGAAAAGATTCCAATGAGACAATTATGAGTTGTTATTTTAAGAGCTGTTGTTGTCATTGCATTAAGTTGTTCATCATCTCATGCATATAGATCACGAGATAGTGGAGTGCGTGGCCACAGAGGAGCCGGAGTACGAGGAGACCATGGAGGTGTACGAGGTAGAGATCCCCGTGCAGGAATGAGCCCCGGAGCCGTCGACCACTGACTTTCCCAGGAAGCCCAAGGCAATCGTGCATAACCCCTATTTTTGAAATACTAATATGATATCTATCTCTATGTGCATTTATGTTTCAGGAGTTTTATTGAAACCCACATGCATAAATATCCCTACCTATGAGTCCTACTAGTTCAGGTCGTATAGTGCCATGCTTAGGGCTCGTTAGCATGAATAACATGGGTTGTTCACGATAGGTGATTATTATTTTACCATCACTATGAATATCTGGAAAAGAAGGGAAGTGAACTGGTGACCGGGCAGGGATGTGTTGTGTTCTAGTGGGTGTGACCAGGGGTGTCCTATGGCTAGCAAGGCGTCACTGGGTTATATTGTTTCTCTGTCCGAGTCGATTAAGGACCGTTTGTTGCCACTTGGGTAATTGTCAGGTCACAGATTTATTATCCTGAGCACATACTAGTGGATGGGGTTAGAAAGGCATGTTATTCTCTTGTCATGGGTTCCGGCTCCATCCGGACCAACTGAAGGTGGCTATGTATATGGGTATTAGGAGGTCTAAGCACCGGAAGGGCGGGGGCTTGGAGTCCCAGTATGGATGGGGACTCGGACCTTGTGACAGGAGGGTAATGAGTTGGTCCCGTGCGTACACTGGTGCGAACGGGTTATGTGTCTTGGGGTACCCAGCTAGGCTACATTGGTTCGTGAATCGCCGCATAAGTGATACGGCATGACTCGATCCTGGTATCGTAGTAAGAACTAGAAGTGGAAAGGACGTTAATGTTGAATATGTACTGCTCAACACTTGCTTGATCGTAGAACAGGTGCTTACATTAGCTGTTAGCTGATACACTAAAAGATGGCAAATAAAAGAAATACAAATAGAATCAACTAATAATAATGCTTTTATGCAATTATCAACCTAAAGCCGAAAAGCCTTTTATAATCCTTAGAGTCGGGAAATTATTTCCATTTGGGTAAGTCTTGCGAGTACATTATGTACTCAGAGTTTGTTTTACCCTTGTTGCAGGTGCTAGGCTTTGTGTGGAGGATCGTCTGCTGGGCTCAGATGGATCCTTGCTTTGCTTGTTAGCTGTTTTATTTCCACTATTTCATTCTGCACTCTAAACTTGGTATTGTAATAAATTATTTATGAAGACTCTATCGTATGGAATGAACTAAGTATTGTACTCATTCTCATTATTGATCCTGGATGAAAATATGGATGGTTTCAAGTTTTCCTGTTGGGTGTGCTTGACAGAATTGTCAGGAATAGCTGCTAACGGGATACTTAGTGCCTAATGGAAGACGAGTATCTCTGTTAGTGGGTATTTTAGTCGGTTCTGCCACAATCTGCTGCATCCATGAAAAAAATGAGCATATGTAAACACAGTGAGCATATGTATTCTTTTTTTACCATCTCCCCTTGATGGTGGGGAAATGGGCGGCTATGACCCGCCTCTGCGTCAGCAGAGACAAATTTGGTTTTGGTTCAATTTAGTTGGGACAAAAATAAAAGAATAGGTGTTGCGAGTTTATACTTCCATAATTCTTATATTTGCATAAAAATTATGTTAATTATATCTCCGAAGAGAACACCCCTGATTAAGAGTTCCAACATGAGTACATGAAAAATAAGACTACATCATATGGTTTCCTATTAAAAACTACAAAAGGAAAACAAAATCTTCAGTCTTGTAGTCGTTGATGGATGAATATGCATGCTTGGCATAGGCTTGAACTTGATGCATGTGATTTTATTTAAAACATGACGTTTTCATTTGTGGAGGATCTAACATATACTCCTTATAAGATTGGTCGCTAGCTTGTGTAGCTTTCAAGCGACCCATAATATGCATGTATTTAATTCATGCGTTACATGTGGTGCGGCACGTATGCTTGCCGGATCATTTACTTGGTGCATTGTATCATCGATGTATGCACGTAATTTGCTTTGAAGACTATATTTGACTAGTCTTTTTGATCATTTAAGATAATGATTTAGCATGTTTTGAGATGCCCGTTCGACGTATTCAGCATATGATGCAATGTTTTATTTGGGCTAAGCCAAAATATTTATTTTGCCATGGCCTAGAAAGATATGTTGCTTCATTGACTCGACCGAGGCGCGTGCAATTAGTTTATTTTATTGAGGTTAGCATGCATACTCATGGCACGGTGTTTGGCCAGGGATTTGCATGCACGGTACTATATGATCCAATTTAATTTGGTTTGCCCTTTTTAATAACTTAGCTAGGCATGAACATTCATAGTTACAATCGAGCTAAGATGCGATATTTAATTTACCCATTATGCATGGCACTTGGAAGGCATATGCTGGTCATGGATGGATGACATGTTTGGAAATTATGATAAATATGACGAAGCTTATTTGACTTAGCTAAGTCTATATAGATGTTCATGACATTTTGGTTATTCTAGCCCTGGCGCCCTAGCAGGTTAATTTGCATAGATGATCATGGTATAGAATTTGATAGGATGAAATCAATTTAGTTTAGTTTATTTATATGGTCTAGCCGTAATTTAAAACGGCTAATTTTATCTAATGTATGTTTAAGCATATTTGGTTCCACGACATGGTGTGCAGGTTTGGTTATCTTCTTCCTAATTTTAATTAGGACAAGACCATGGGAGTGGTTATTTAATTTTATCGCTGCATAATTTGTCTAGAATATGTAAATGGGCCGTGTTGATTTTGATGCAACACTAATTGATTTTGTCTGTATGGTATAGGTGCACAGTTTGATGCCACCGTTCATGTAAGACGTGGCATGCAGGCCGGTTTGCGCTTCGGCAAGGAGGATGCTAGCTAGCTTATGGCTTGCACATATGCAACATCTTTTACTCGGTTCATTGATTTAATTAAGGGTTTTAAACTTTGAGCATGCAACTTGATTAGTACTGAGCGCATACGCCTAACCAGGAGACATGACGTGATGCACAAGTGCAGGCATGATCGGTTTTCTTCCACGGCACATTACATATGCATGAACAGAGGAGTTTGCTATCCTACTGAAATATGCAGTGGCTACGGACTAAATATGCAGAACAAAAATATTTCTTTTTAATGTCATCCAGATGGCTATTTCTTTGATTTTGTGAATGCTTAGACCTGCTCTACAACTAGCATGCCGGGTTCCTGTTGACTCGAACCCGTACATGTAGATTAGGCGAGACTAGCACTTGGCATGAAGATGGAATTTTACTGACTCCCGCGCAACTCGCAGCAAGTGTCCTTGTCGATTCGAACCCAAGCGCGGAGTACAGCGAGGAGTATCTTCAGGCCTGTCAGTGAACTTAGCTCTTGTTCTTGGGACAATGCTCTTCCCTGTCCGGTTTGTATGACAAATCTAGTATGGGGCCTTAAGACGTCTCATGGGAACTTGCTCGAGGGAGCAAAGCCACATATGAGGTCTTGATTATGGAGAAGATGATGAATTAGCTCTTGTTCTCAAGAATAATGCTCTTCCCTATCCGGTTTGTATGACAAATCCGGCATAGGGTCTTGAAACATCTCATGGCAACTAACTCAAGAGAGTGAAGCTACGCATGAGGCCTTGATCATGGTGCCGGCGATGGATGACTTGGAGCCGAAGAACAAAAGGTTAGAAAGGAGCGTTGTGTGTGTGAAGTGCTGCTCACCTTCCTTCGGAGCCTACTGGACAACGTGCAGCAGCTTGTTGTAGGAGCACCTTCTAGATCTCCGGCGGTGGCTTCGCTTGTCACGGCAGCAGCTTTTTTTTGATCGGTCAAGGGGGGAGAGAGTCCCCCACCTAATTTCATTGATTATGTGGATCTTAAAGCCGGATAGTACAAATACATGTTTTCTAGGGATAGCTTTGCGCACACATCGCGCTGCCTGATGAAATTGAAAAACCGAAAGCACAAACCGGAAAGCAAAGAACTCCCATGATAAGCATGTAGTTGTACACCAATCAACACCATCACCAGCGGCTAAGCTCCAGCGACCTCGACTCCTACGGTGACTGTGAAGCTTCGAGTCAACAGACAGCCGACAGTCGTGATTACAATGTCTTTGGAGCACATCCAGGCCCCAGTTGACGCCCACCAACGCCCATTACCAAGCCTTGGAGGGGAATGGCGGTAGCGGTGGAAACCACCCGGCATTTGATATTCTGGCACCATCAAGAAGTAATGGTGACATCCTCCAGCACATCCAGGCCCACGTACCAACATCCAACGCCGTCCACGGGGAGGACAATGGAGGGAGGGCCGGCAAAAGGGGGCGCGAGGAGATCCCTTGATCATGGTCTCGTTTCCGGCATTTGATGAGACAAGACAATCAAGGATCATGGAGAATGGTAAAGCTAGGATACTGGCAGCGTAGTTGCTGGAAGAATATGTGCAGAATCATCAGGGAGGGGGATGGTTGGCCGACAGCATGGGGGCAGCAATGATCTCCCAAGCAAAGCCTTCAGGAAGGGAATGACATTGAAAGATGCCACCATTGCTTGTCCGGGATCACCGGTTTAGGTTTTCACCCGAAGATCAGACCCAACAAGATGGCGGATGGAAACTCAATGACGCCTCCAGGAAGGAATATGATGCACAGCGAGCGCCATCAACGTCGGCACCGGCAACAAGTCGAGCAAGACTTTCGTCTAGAATCCACCGAGTAGCAGTCACCCACGCCATCGAGCAAGGTTGGACACGCCAACGCACCGCCCAGGCAGCGCTCTGCCCTCCTCGTAAGAGGCAGCGAAGGCTCTCAACGGCCAGGGACCAGCTAGAGAGAGCAGCACAGAGGGGACGGCGCACGGGCCCGCAGCCCCACCGCCAGCAAGCCCGTGGCCAAACTGCACGCACCGCGCCGCTGCTGGGCCCCTGCAAACGAATCGAAGAAGAACGGGCACGCTGCCCCACCGCTAGCTCGCCCGCGGCCGAACTGCGCACCCCGCCCCGCTCCGCTACAGGGCCATTCCATGACCGCAGCAACCTCCCGAAACACCACCGGCCGCCGACGTGCACGCCAGCACAGGGGATCCCACGAAGTAGCGCCAGAACACCAGCGCGCGACCCCGTCGTCACCTCCGGACGCCCGAAAGTCGCCGGTCGTCGTCGAGGTGGGGGGTTGGGCGCCCCAGAGGTCAGCGATCTGGCCGGCCACCATGCCCAGAGGTGCCCAGGCCAGGGCAGCGGCCATGGCAGCCACCGCACCACCAGCCGCGTGGCAGGATCGAGATCTGGCCGAGCCGGCCAACCGGCGGCCAACCCCGCGAGATCCGCTCCTGGCGGCAAAGGAGGCGCCAGATCCGGCACTAGGTGCCCTGGATCCGGCCGGCGGCCGCCCTATCTCACCAGACTTGGCCGGAGTGAGGAGGGCAGAGAGTGGGGGGTGGAGGGGAGATGGGGAGGGAGAGGAGTGCCGAGCTGCGGATAGCACCCATTTTCAGGGCTGCCGCTGGCCGCCGCCGCCGCACGCTGGAGCAGCAGCGACGGCGGCCGGAGGGAGCGTGGGCAGTGGGGGCTTTTGGGCGGCGGCGGTGGTGTCGCCCCTCCCGTCGCCAAAGCAGAGAGAGGGGAGCGGTCGCTTTTTCTCCTCACGGCAGCAGCTTTGGAGATGGTGGTTTGCTTTTCTGGTCGGCGATCAGTGCAGCAGAAAGGCAGCCTGGCGGTGTTTTGTTTGAGGGCAGCCTGACGGCAATTTGGATCGGGAGAGCGGGGGGTCCGAGCGCCTGCGGTGGTCCTCTATTTATAGAGCGGAAGCCAACAGCGGTTGCCAGGGCATTTGGCGCTCTTTCATTTGATTAAGCGGTGCCGGTGCCAATGTTTTTGAATTGCCGCGCGCGGAGATCGTGCAGTCGAGCGTGGGCTTGATCACGGCAACGACCAGACCTGACCGTGTTTTGACTCAGTCACGGCAGAGGATACAGGAGGCCTAATTACGGCGCCTTTGACTCCGTTTTTTTTTTTGACAAGAATTTGACTCCGTTTGAATATGGCAAGCGCGCTCAGGAGCTCCCTCCTTGCCTTGCAACTGGCATTTGGACCATTTGTTTATTTTTTAACTGAAGTGATTAAAGAGAACAGGAAACAGCTTATTTTCTGGCCGACGTGCACGTACGTGCTATACGCTAGTTGTGTATGTACCATACACGTACGTTGCATGAGCATGTCTTGATTAATTAATCCATTTGTATGCATGCGTGCATTTGTTACGTAACTGACATAGCGCGTGCCCTTTTTTGATATGCTTAGCGGATCAAAATTATGTTCAGCTAATGTAAGCCGCCATACATGGGCAGGTCCATATATATTTTTGTGTTCCATCCTTGTTTTCTTTCTCCTCACCACGTCATTTAACTTATACGTAGGAAACACATGTGCATAAGCCTTCCACTCATGTACTATTCTTGAGTGTATTAAATTTCATAGCCAATATCATTTATCTTCTTATTCATTTCTTATTTATATGAAATTTGGCCATATATATTATTTACATTTATTTAAAGAAATATTGCACATATTATAGGTGAGCCAAAAAAATCGTGTCAACACCCCTCTCCTCTATGTTTTGGAAGCAGCAGCTGCTAATTTGTAACTAGCACTCCTCTCCTCTATGTTTGGACAGGAGCAGTAGCTTTTTTGCAAACTCTCCTCTCCTCTCTTCTCGTTTGCCAATGATGAAAATGTCGAGCTCTAGAAATTGTCTGGAATATGAGCTGATGATCATGAATTTGTGAGCAATTTGACATCATTACCAGCCGCCCCTACTTTCTTGTTTGGATATGCTCACTGTCTTTAGATATGCTTTCTCTATTTATGATGCCTTTATGCTCCAAGTTCTTGATCAAATGATGATTGACATTATTCTTAGGCCTCTACCACCACTACTACTTTATGTTTGGGAAGCAGCAACTGTTTTTTTCAAACTATCCTCTCCTCTCTTCTCTTTTACCATTGATGAAATTGTCCAACTCCAGAAATTATCTAGAATATAAGCTAATGATCATGAATTTGTGAGGAATTTGGCATCATTACCAGCCGCCCCTACTTTCTTGTTTGGATATGCTCACTATCTTTAGATATGCTTTCTCTATTTATGATGCCTTTATGCTCAAGTTCTTGATCAAATGATGATTGACATTATTCTGAGGCCTCTACCACCACTACTACTTTATGTTTGGGAAGCAGCAACTGTTTTTTTCAAACTATCCTCTCCTCTCTTCTCTTTTGCCAATGATGAAATTGTCCAACTCCAGAAATTATCTAGAATATAAGCTAATGATCATGAATTTGTGAGGAACTTGGCATCATTACCAGCCGCCCCGTATTGTCTTGTTCCATATGCTCATTGTGTTTAGATATACTCACTGTGTTTATGATGCCTTTAGACTCTAAGTTCTTGATCAAATGATGATTGACATGTTTCTGAGGCCTCTACCACCACCACCACTTCTACTCAATTTGTGATATATGCAAGCAGTTACTGCTCGCCAAATAAACAGTGAGCATATCTAAAGACAGTGAGCATATATACACAAACTATCCTCTCCTATAGTCTCATCTCCTCTCCTCTCTTTTGCCAATGAT
>CM039614.1:4368738-4413717 GCA_022457205.1 Saccharum spontaneum
CCGTCACGCCCGTGGCTTCGGTAGGGTGGACCCGCTCTCGCCCATGTTATTTGTCTATGTGATGGAGGTCTCACTGGACTGCCCACGCGTGATAGGAATGGATCTCACTCCGCTGCCCTCCAGAGCCTCGAATGTCGAGCCTGCTTCTACGCGGATGACTTGGTGGTCTTCCTCTCCCCAAGCCAAGCAGATGCGGGATCATGCTGCAGATCTGAAGTTTTCGGCGAGGCTTCTGGCTTTTCACCACATGAACAAGTGCGTCGCCTCAGCCATCCGTGTTCTCCTAACCAAGTGGACATCTCAGCTCATTTTTGGCTACCGGGCAAATGCCTTCCATGCCGTTACTTGGGCATACCACTCTTCGTGCACAACTAAAGGATGACGAGCATACCTTGATCGACTCGGTGGCCAGAGAATTCTGCGGTGAAGGTAGACTACTCAACCTGGCAGGCAGAACAACCCTCACTGTGGTCACGCTGTCGCCATTCCAACTCACACAGCTTCGCAGTTTGCCCTGTCACCTTGGGCGGTGAAACAAATTGACACGCGTCGCCGCGCATTTCTCTGGAGTGGCACTGATCACGTTGCTGGTGCCTGGTGGTCAATGTCGGGTTGCATGGCCAACTGTGTGCCCTCCCAAGGAGCTGGGCGGACTGGGCCTCGTGGACCTCCGTCTTTTCGGTGTGGCTCTTCTGCTCAGATGGGAGTAGCACCGGAAGCTGCGCTCCAACAAACCTTGGGTGTCCCTGCCCTCAGACCAAAACCATGTGGTCATGGCCAGCTTCCAAGCAGCTACGGAAGTCATGCTTGGCGACGGCATGACGGCCATTTTTTGGGTTGATTGCTTGCTCCCTGAAGGTCGCTCGGTGCGTGACGTCGCCCCCTCCCTTTTGGCCAAGGTCCGCCGCTAGAAATAGAGGCGGTGGTTTTACAAAAAAAAAAACGCCTCTAGAAATACATTTAGGTGGTTTGCTTAAGATATACAATTGCGGTTGACTTAAAATCTGCCTCTTGTGTAAATTGATTTACTCTAGCAGTTCACTTAAGACAACCACCAATGTAAATAGATTTGCACTAGCGGTTCTCTAATAGACGTGAGTGAAAGATCCCAATTTTCATTAACTAACCTTTCACATTGGCACAAGTGACAAATGCCAGTGAAACTGCTGAAATGACTGCTAGTAGAAAGCATCTCTATACTAGTGAAAATCCATTTTATAACACAAGAAACTTCTCCCATAGAACCCAACATTTATATGTTTAGTTCTCCTATTTGAGAAGCCTTTCTAGTGTTTGTGCTTCTTACAACGAAAACAAGCCATTGCATGCTAGGGAGCGACAAGTGTCTAGTAGTTTTAGTCTAGACATTAACGCATAAGGATGGATAACACCACACTATATTACATTAATCAGACAATATGATTCATTTGTTTGTTGCCAATACTAAGTGTGGATCATAAATGGCTCTACCAACAAGGAATGAATGGTATCCTTAAGGTAGTGGCAGTTTGTGAATTTATCCTCTTGGTTGTACATGAATTCCACTATCCTCGTCAAGTTGAATATCCGGTCCAGTAGCTGCTTTGGATAGGTATTGTCTGGGTTAAGCCACTCGCTGTTAAAATCTTTCCATGATTCCTCTTTGAGTACATGTATCTGCTCACGTGCAACTTCAATGGAGACATTGTGCTCCTTCATGTAGCTATTGATTGTGGAAGCAACGTGAGGGATCAGTTGCTCACGCTGCATGAAGTTCAATATTCAAATATATTAGTAAGAGAAAGGAAAACTCGTGCCAAGCAATATCCTAATACTACTAAAAAGGTTTCTAAGAGGCATCATTTGTTTACAACATTGTCGGTTAGAAATTGCTACAGCCGGCACAGTAAGATAAAGTAGACCATGACCAAAAATGCACCAATTGTTGCTTATGATTACCATGGTCGAAATATGGGTATTTTTGCCAGCTAAAGGCTGATCTTAGTCACCATTGTAGATGTATTTTTACTAGTGGTCCTCTTAAGCACCCATAAAAGGAAGTGCCACACTATATCTTCTTCCTCCACGTGCTATAGCATTCAAACTAAGCACATTATATTTTTGCGAGGTTTTGGAGGATAAAAATTGCCAAAATATAAGGGGATGTTTTGATCTTTATTTCCTTGAAGAGATGGCTCTAAAAGGTAATGATTGTGCCATTTCTATGTCCTTTATTTAAGAGTTTGTCTGGCTTAACTATAGCTAGGATTCATGCATGGTTGATGCGCTGATGGGACTGCATGCATGGACTTTTAGGCATTAAAGACGCATCAGATTATTTAAAGTTTGTGACCAATATTACTTCTATTGAGTAGCTTCACATGTTTCTCCCATTACTTATAGCCCAATATATCCATTTTAATGCTTAAGAAGATGACCATGAATGGAGAGTTTCTTTTTGCCTATTAGAAACCATATGATTGCACATATTTTCTGTAGGCGAGTGACGTAACCATGCCACCAGGCGGTTGAAATAACTCCAGTGTAATTAGCTTGTCACAAAATCCCCTCTATATCGCATCATTGTATAAAGCAATGTTATATGACAAATATCAAAGTCAAATTCCAAACTAAAATACGGGAATTATGATCCTTCTATTAGGCTTAAAAATTATCATATTTTAAGGTGTCAAGAATCAGGAATATTACCTCATATGATTGGAGGTCATCTGCTAGTCTGAGAATCACAGAAAGTGCTTGGACCATTTTAGGTTCACTAGATACCCAATGAAAGCAATCCTCTGTTGCTATATCATGCATCCCGACGAAGGAAGCACATGTAAAAATGGGGCTTCCGACAGTTCTTATAGAAACCATGAGATGCTCTTCAACAGAATTTGGAATGTATCCTTCTTGAAGCATTTTTACCTCCATGTTGAAGCATCTAACTAGATCTTCTGTCTGTAAATCAGAAAGATATATAGAGTATGTGTTTATATAGATGTTTGTGCATATAACACAAGTTAGCAAGGCCCCTAGATAAATAAATATACCTTATATTCCTGGATAATCATTCAAATCGAGACATAAGAAATTGAAATATGCAGATGTGGAAGGTAACTTACGAAATATCTTAGATATGGCATGCGGTATTTCTCCTCTGGCTGGAGCAAATTTTCAATAGTTTCATAGCTGTCCAATATTTTCTCCAAAGCAAATTTCATGCACTCCGGGAGGTCATGAGGTCCCTTTGAATCCCAACTAGATATGGTAATTTACAAAAATTTGTGAGTTCTATATGATCAAAATGACAAAAAATGTCACTATATATATATATAAATGTAAAACTTTTCAATGTTAAATGCACTCACTACTACAAAAACAATTTCGTGACACTAGACTTCATTTAGATATGTTGGCCTGCCTTTAGAAATAGATTTACAAAGACAAATCTCTTTAGAAAGCACTTCTATAAATATAATGTGGCCATTTATCTAGAGTGTATATTCTGCCTTTAAAAATAGCTATTACACAAAAAACCTATAGCCTTTTCATATAAAGTCAGATAAAGATATACTTATTGATAATTTTTTTATTTGAGATTGTTTGGAGAAACAAATATTTGTTTTAAATCTCATGTTTTAATTCAAAATTATGAATTTTAAATAACTCCAAATTTACATTTTTCTATATCAATGTTTTAGTGCTTGATGAGATCTATATCTTTATAGTTGATGAGTTCTTATTTGAGATATTTTATAGTCCTAAATATCCATTTTAGTTTCCCAAAATTTTGAGTCTTCAAACAACCTCGAAAGTTGAGAAAGTCTATACCAAAGTTGTAGATCTTGACATGATCTCATTTTTTTGTTTGAGATAGTTTAGGGGCCCAAACACTTCATTTAAGTTTCAAAATTTAAAAATTATAGTTTTGTCTTCATTTATTGCTTTTCTGCCATGTTAGATGGAAGTTTCCATCTATGGCGATGTTTAGAGCCCCAATTGCTTGGTTTAAGTTTTGAAATTTTGAAGTTCAAATTTGGTCTTCATTTGTTGCATTTTTGCCAAGCTAGACAGAAGTTTCCATCTATGGTGACATGTATGAAGTAAGCCAAAGATTAACCATACAAGACATAACTCATTACTAGTTTTAGTATGGTCACCTCAATGAAACAATGTATACGCTAGTTTTACAACATAATATGATAAGAAATTTGAACCTTTTTTTTAATCGAACACATCCTTATAACTTATAGCTTGAAAAAATAGCATATAATTTTCTCTATTGTTACGTGCAAATTTCACAGTAAAGATAGACATGAATTTTATAGTGATCCTAAAAATATCCTAAGATAAAGATATTTTTAAGTAGGGAAGCAATACAAACCTTCGAATGCACCTGGTAAACAATTCACATTCTTCTGGAGTTGCATAAGAATCATAAATGTCATCAAAAAGCACCGCAATGGCCATAATCATTGTCAATATTATTCGGCCTCGGGAATAACATGGTTCGTAGTATACCCCTAACATCCACAAATAACACTCTACAACTCTATCTCTAGCAAATGGAAGCCTCGATTCAATCTGTATATCCTTCCACCACCTATAAAATTATTAGAGGTAGTTATTTTATTAGTAACAGAACTGGTATGTAATTTTTCAATAATAAATTTTTAATAGAAAAGTTTCACTTCACCTTGTAATGATATCCAGCTCATATTGATGATGGCGCTGCATTATATTTGAGTTCAACTTCGCAAGTAGCAACACTTTCTCATGCACCGTCGCATCTTTCTCATACGTTGAGATGTAATACTTTGACTCATAAATTCTTACTCTTCTTGGGAGGGGGATCTCAAGTGCAGATTTTATTTCATGTGCTAATGACCCTTCCATGTACGGTATCATTGTTTCTAAACGTCTTTGGCCGAATAGTATGGCTTCCTCTAGTATTACCTCTCCATGGGTCCTCATATGTGCTGCATTGTAAAGGTTCAGTAGGTCTTTAGGACTGTCCACTAGAAAGCCTCCTTCGTCATCTTTGAACCTCACAAACACATCTGAAATATGAGACATTTTTCAGCTTGAATTTCAATAAGTAGAAGAAAGTACTCCCTCCGTTCGTCATAAAAGTTGTACCTTTCCAGTGAACTAACAATATTTTTTCTATCACAACATGGGCTTTATTTTAAGGCTTGGTAGTGCAATGATTAGTTGCAGTGTACTTTGTCCTAACATAAATTTTAACTTTGGCTAAATATATATAAGGAAATATTAATCTTTATAGTACGTAATTATTATTATTAGGTCGTAATGAATCTATTTTCATAATAAACTTAATTAAAGACAAATGTTGCTAATATTTTCTATAGATATAGTTAAACTTTAAAAAATTGACCGGTATGAATACCATAGCGACACTTATTTTGGGATGGAGATAGTAGGTTCATGTTGCTACCTGGTGAGACCCTGTATCGATGTTTCCGGAGTAGACAAAACCACAGTGCAACCGTTCCAAGCTCATAGTCACTAACATCTGCAGCCTCAATCTCTGCTAGTGCAGCACTGATCTCTTGTTCGAACAGGTGACCCAAGCATAGATGCTCCAATGCATCGATGAGATGCAGCCTACTAGCAGTAGTGGAAGTTGAACTTGCTATCATTTCGGCCACTTCTTCCCTGAGTCTGTCCGCTCGTTCTTCCATCTGAATCTGCTAAAAATAGTACAATACGACTATAATCATAATCATTCCATTAGAAGAAAAATCTAAGAATTTATCACATCATTTAATAAGTTTCTTATATAGGTATAAAATAGGCAAAGGAAATACATCTATAAATGAACAGACCTGTTGTTGCGATGAATTAGGTGCTGCTGGGTTGGAGTAGCCGAGGAAGAAATCTCCCCAGATAGATGGGCGGAAAATGCAGGCGTTCTGCCTCAGGCGGCTGTCACCTTGGTCGTCAAGGTCGTCATGCCGTGTTCCTGCGGCGGAATAATCCTGTTGCGACCGGCGGCATTGCAACTGCCTGCTGTGGCGCCGCCATGAAATGCCTGGCCATTGTTGCCTGAGCGGCGGTGATGCCGCAGCAGCAGCAGAGATATAGCTGAAGGTCCTCATGCTGCGCTGCTGCTGCACTCTTGTGGTTTCTAGAGAAGCTGCTGGCTATATGTATATATAGAGGGGGAGAAATTTCACTGCTGCTGTGCACATGTCCACATATTATATATATTTTTCTTACTTGCGCTCAACTATATATACAAATAAATATATGTCTAATCGTAGCGATCTAAGGACATTCTGTATGAATATATCCTCTTCTCATGAAAATATGAAATGCAAAGATAATACAAAAAGTAACTGCACATGTGACACATGTGACATCTTACCTATTGCCGACCTGGACCTGCCGTGTTGACACGTGTGCGTGCTGTCTGGGCCTACATATACCGCCAATCCACCATGCTGCGCGTGTCGTTGCGTGGAAGAGAACAAACTAAAATTGTACACAACTGTCCTTATTCTCCCGTTTTTCTTATGCTCGGCGTGTTTGTTTGACGCATGGCTCAGTATTAGGTCTAGGCTCTGTCCAATATATAATTATATCGTGGGGATTAATGATCAG
This sequence comes from Saccharum spontaneum, assembly GCA_022457205.1. Taxonomy (NCBI): domain Eukaryota; kingdom Viridiplantae; phylum Streptophyta; class Magnoliopsida; order Poales; family Poaceae; genus Saccharum; species Saccharum spontaneum. The sequence goes on from CM039614.1 coordinate 4,375,348, forward strand.
CGGCTTCAATTGGCAGTGACCTTCATTTACACTGTACTTGGTCCCACGTACCCGACAAACTATGTTTGAGTCCATTTTTCATCTTAAGGCCTTGTTTGATGTACATATATCTATCTCAATTCAATCCACGTATATTAAAGTGGATTAAAGTGAAATTAAACTAAGTTCTATTTCAATACACTCTAACACATGTGGATTTAACTAGATACAAATGCATACAAACAAGGCCTTACAGTCCTTACTTGACCCCCTATACCCGACAAACTTGCTCACACTAGCTGGAATCAGGTTTCCCCATTCACTTCGCTGATAAGTTATGGTTTGATTGGTGGGGTCATTGATTGTAGACTTCGCTTGGTTGGACATGGTAATGGGATCGTGGAAAGACATCAGTCACGTAATGAGTTAAGGATATGTTTGATTCTATCATCTAAACTAGAGACCTAAATTTTAGAGCTCAAGCTCCAAACTGGTGATCTAAACTTAGCTCTAAGTTTTTTTAGAGCTCTAAATTAAGTTTAGAGGAGGTAGTCTAACTAGACCCTAAGGATTGGAGAGGGACAACGTTAGTGATAATATTTTGTCTTTTCTAGATATGATATTGTATTATTTTTGCTATGCACTTAGCTAGATAGTATACAACATATCTAGATGCATAATAAAAATAATGTATCTTAAAAAGAGTCAAAATGTCTTATAGTTTAATTTTCATAATAACAACCACATAAAAACATGCGATTCTGTCATTACCCGAGTCCTTTAATCAGATTCGTTTGTGAAACCTCTTTAGACTTTGTTTTTACCTTAGTCCATGTGTGTTGGATAATTCTATTCCAATCTACCTCAACGTACGTGGATTGACATGGGCGAGGCCTCACACTCACACCCATCCCAGCAGTATCAGTAATTCCTGGACCCACCACCGTCCCGTGTGCCCACGTGATTTTGGCCTCTTCTAGTGTACTAGGTTTAGGTTGCGAGGACAACGAGCGGTTGGTGAATGAAAGCCGCAGCCAATCGTCCTCCGCACGATTAATTCGCGCTGGAAATGGATGTTTACCAAACCATTTTATCAGACAAAACCTAAAAATAGATATTTATATTCGCATTTGTTACTGATATAGATGCTAAAATAGACGACGTATCTAATAAATTTGTTTGCCCTAACTTTTTCTTTATCCGATTCCATACGTATTTCAAAAATTATAGAATATCCTACCACTATCTAATTTATCCGTCTGGGAGGTGCACATAATGAAAATAATGAAAAGTTGTTTTTCATGAGGAGATTAATAATGATATCGGTTCTAGTATTACTAATAGTATATGCTTTGAAACTATTTCTAGTTATCTATATGAAAAATGGTAACGACTAATGATATCATACTTTAATTTTGATTTGATTTAGCTTCAACCTTTTTATATTTGTTCGTTTTAAATTATATTTTAAAAATATATTTTTTGTTATTTATTTGAGGAATGCGTTATGTTTTCTGTGTTAGTTACAAGTGTTATATAATTATTGTTGCATAATATTAATATGTTCTGGAAAGAACGCTGTCACACTCTAAAATTTGCTCCTTTTAAAATAGATGAAAAATGGTTAAATTTTGAATTTTTGGTGCTCATGAAAAATTTAGGGAAGTAATAATTTTCATTAAACTAAAAATTTATCCTAAGGACTAGAAACATTTTTTGTGCATTCATTCTGGTGCATTTATTTTATTGCAATGTGTGGTTTTGAAAAAAAACTAAACTAAAAATGAACTCAAATATCTTAGAAATGTTTTGAAAATGTTTTGAAATAAAAGAAAACAAAATAAAAAGAAGAAACCCTCCCCTTCTCCCTTTGTGGCCCGAGAAGGCCCACTCCCTCTCCCTCCTGGCCTGTGGTCGCAGGCAGCCTAGCAGCCACCCAGCCACCCGGCCACCCACTCCGTAGGCCCCATTTCGCCTCTACGCGCGGCTCACACCCCAGCTAGAGTCTAGGTCCCTTTCCTTCTCTCTCTGTCGAGCCGGCCCCACGCCTTTTCTCGCCGACAAGTAAGCCCGCCTTGGCAGGAGCCTCTTCTTCCCCAGCACGTGAACGAGCCGGACTTTGCTCCCACTGGAGTCCGCCTCCGCCCCGCTCATTTTGGCAAGCTCTCTATGCCTTTGGCCCCCATATATAGCATCCCTACGACGCGCCGCCTCCCCATCGAGCTCTTGGAGCATACCGCTGCCTTCACGCGCCATAAACCGAATCATAGCACCATCGCCATTGCCACCAAGATCCCGCTGTCGTCGGAATCGAGTTCCGCTGCTTCTCCGCCCTCAGGACCATGTCTATGAGCTTCGGGTCAAAGTGATGAAACTTCTCCGCCTAACTGTGCCCTCTCTCTCTCCCCCTCATGTCGCTGAAGTTTTGCCAGCGAGATCGATCCGCCCCACCACGTGGCTAGCCGCCACGGAGCTCTGTTGTGCCCTCCTGTGTGCTCAGGTGAGTTCGCCATCTTCCATTCTTGCTCCGGGTACTTTCCATTCGTCTAATCGGGGCTCCTAAGGGCCAGGGCCGTCTCTGTAAATTTTAGGGCCTTAGGGCAAATAAGAGTTAGAGCCCTTTAAACTAGGTGGTTTTTAGACGATAACTGAATTATGTAATAGTATATAACTTTTAGTTGTAGCATATACTTAGTTTATATAAAAGCGAATAAAAGTAAGGTCCTTTAAACTAGTTTTTTAGATGATAACTAAATTATGTAATAATATATAACTTGTAGTTGTAGCATATACTTAGTTTATATAAAAGATAATGATACTATAGCGTGAAACTTACAAAAATGTACAAAGATAGAAACTGATCGTAATATTAGACTAATTATTAGACCTTCAAAACAAATCTACCCAATATACCGACTAATTATATATATGTTGATGGGCCCCTATGTCCCATGGACCCCCGGCGGTCGCACCGGCTGCCCCTCCCCTAGAGCCGGCCCTGCTAGGGGGGCTAAGCTTGCCCGCCATCAAGCTCTTCGCTGGCAACAATGGTGGTCGGCCGCACCAGACTTCACTGTTTTGGCTAGCTTTTGCCTCTCTCCCCCTGTACTTGTCCGTCCAAATTGCGATCAACGGTTCAGATTGCTAGATATCCCTTCGGTGGCCGATTTGCTAAAGAACCCCTTTGGTTTTAAATTTTCAAACCCGCGGTCCACTTCTTCGATCTAATCTGATCCATCCATCTAAGATCCAACGGCTCCTATCCACCCATACCCCTTCGCGTTTCAATCTTACTTAAGAGACCCTGCGTTTTTGTTAAATAAGACCCGCGGTCCCTAGTTCTGTTAAAAATCCCCATTTTATTTATTTTAAATCAAAAATAGATCTCAGCATTTACCGTTTTGCCACTATCTTCTATTGGCCATAACTTTCAAGTTTTAGCTCCGATTTGACCCATTCAACTTGCTTTAGATTTGTAATTATATACTCTACATGCGTCATCCTACTGTTATACATGTTTTCAACTTTCCAAATTCATGGTTAGATTTAATCTATTATTTTACTAAAGAAATTCTTGTTTAAGTCATAATTTATTCATTTTAGCTCCGATCCGGTCCATTCAAGGTGCATTGGATTCATAACAATGTGATCTACGCACTAGTATTACTGCTTTCCATGACAAGATCTCTGAAATTTCATGGTTTAAATCTAACTTGATTAACAACTATGCAACTGAATTTTATAAATAAAGTATGATTGATTTTACTTTAGTTTTATAGATCGAATCTAAACTTGACTTAATTTGATTTATATTATCTATGAAATATCTTATGTATGCTTTTATATAATAAAATAAATGAAGCTTATGGTTTTCTGTTTTAAAAGTAAAATCTTTTGGTAGTTGTATCTTTTTAACCGTAGCTCCGATTAGTGTGCTTTTCGCATCTGTGTTCATAGCAACGTGTAGAATCTTTCTAAAAACCTTTTATTTGTTATTTCATGTGGTTGGTGTACTGTTCTAATTTAGATCTATTGTTTGCTTAGTGTATGATTGCATGGATGTTTGTGTGGTGCTTTATAATCTGGTCCAGGTGGTGAGATTTACGTGTTGATAAGGAGTTCTTTTGAAGATTTGGACTTGAAGAAGGATCTAAGTTTAACGCAAGTATAGCATGAGATCATCCCTGTTACCTATACACCTTTAATCATTTAATTCATAATGCATGTGTCTACCTTGATTACCACTAAGGATTTCCAAGTGCTTTGATATCTTTGTACCTTGATGCCTATGGGTTATGCATTGGGTAGTGTTATGCTAGTGCTCAGAATAAATGACCATGATCTTGTAACTTGACTAATGATAATGATGATGAAGATGCCCAATAATGGTTACTGTTTATGCATACTTTATTCATGCTTAGATGATTATATGGTTATTTGGGGGCTATTGTTGAACTTGTTGCTACTCAATGGTTAAAAGATGACTTACTAAAAGCTAATCGCAGTAAATTAGTATCATCCTTTTGAGCCTCATGAACCCCGTGTTTTATTTGCTGAGTACGACATGTACTCACTCTTACTATTTCCCAACACCCCCAGACTTTAGAAGAGTTGCTCTAAAGATTGATGGAGTTAGGGAGATGTTAGCAGAAGATGGGTAAAAGTGCCAGGCATATGATACTCCCAATCAGCCGTCCTTGTTATGGAGCTTGAAGATTAGCTACTATTCCACGATACTCTGATGTAAATGTCGAATATGAGTATATTTCATTATATAATAAAGCATTGTCTTTTGATACTATTGTGATTTGTCGCTATATGTGTGATTTGACTTCCTGGGCATATATATAGTTAATACTTAGTTTTGTCTTTAAAACCTGGTGTGACAAACACCCGTAAAAATGATAGATAGTCTACTTGAAATTATCTAAACCTAGGAGATGTTTGAGAGTGAATCCAAACTCAAGATATTTATTGTGTATTCACGCGTACTGTGTGTTGGGCACGTCCTAAGATAAACACACATCTTAAGACTCCCAAGGAGTCAAATATTTTAAAATTTGAACCAATTATATAAATATATATTAATATTTATAATATATAATAGTTATCATTAAAATAGAGTACACTTTTATAATAAACTTATCTGGACATACAAATGTTGATACTTACTCCCTAATGTCCTTATCTGGACCTCTTCAGCACGTTTTTCACTCAATGCTGCTAATGAAAAACACTGTTGTTACAGTGTTATTTATGCGACCGTAACATCTATCCCTAGCAGCTAGCTGGCAATTACCAGTGGGTGACAATCATATTATTGACATGGATGGGTCTGAGCCTAATTTCCTACCTGCGAGAGAGAGCGAGCGATTGATACAGGTCTGAGGCTTATATTAATTTATTGATTGATCCGTTGCGGGATTATTATGGATCCATATCTTTTTTTTGGTGACTGTTATTGATCCATATCTTGTGATTAATTGACTGGCCAACAATAATATGATCAGTCAATCTACAGCTAGTGTAGATGATGAAAACATACTCACTCCGTGCCAAAATAACTATCGTTCTTGTTTCTCGAGAAACAACTTTAACTAAATATATATTAAAAATAATAATATTTATGATATATAATTAATATCATCGAAAAGATCTTTAAATTTTGTTATTATTTGAAGATAAAAATATTGCACGTATTTTCTATAAATCTATTCAAAATTGTGACATGCACTACTACGGTAATGATTTGTAGGGGCGGCTCCAGAAGGTTTGTAGGGGCGGTTTGCCCAGCGGCCGCCCCTAAGCTCCCGTTTCTACAAATCAAGTATTTGTAGGGGCCGGTTCCTTAGCCGCCCCTACATAGTGATTTTCAGGGGACCAGCCGCCTTTACAAATTAATTTGTTGGGGCGGCTAATAACACCAGCCGCCTTTGCAATTTGCATTTGTAGGGGCAGTTTCAACCCAAACCGCCTCTACATTTTGAATTTGTAGGGGCGGTTTATTCTAGAACCACCCCTAAAGTTCTTTTTATCTGATGTCCCGACCTCCCTCTGTTATCACAAAGACGACCTTTTTATCTAGATATTGGTTCGCTTTTCTGTCCCCCGTTTCCTCTTCGTCTTGTTCCCCGAATTTGTGGCCGTGGCTGTGGTCATGGCCGTGGGTTGCGAAGCTGACGTGGCAATGTCGACCTCTGTGGTTGTTGCCTCTAAGCTCCCTTCCTATGCTCTGTCTTGTCCAGCGAGATGTCACGGACGTTGACGTCATCTTTTTCGAGGTTCGGAAGGGGCCTATATATACAGACGGGTGGTCAGAGTGTTAGTAATTTCGACACGATCAAAGTGTTAACAAAATTTGCAAACTAAGGCTTCGAACCTACTTCCTCGTTTGGGTCAAAATCCTTGTCCAGCTCCTTCAAAGTTGGCCTCCGTCTACGTTCAGGTGGGAAAGGATCCTCGGGGCTTTCATACGCCTCTTCTTCATCCTCATCATCGGAATCTTCTTCATCATCATCTTCTTTGTCACTGCCTCCAGCAGCGTCTCCTGCTCCTCCCTCTTCTCCTTCTTCTTCCTCGGACTGATTCTGAGTAAGCATCTTTGCTAGACCCTATTGTATAATGTTTAAACCTATTCACTCTCTCTTGACTGCGACATTTCTTGTTTTGGTCTAACACAAGCAACGAAGTCAGCCTTAGTCCCCAATTGAAGCTAAGGGTACTAAGCTAGACTGACAGGTTGTCTCAATGCACCCTAGTGCTACAAAACAGCAATAGATGGGAAAAAATGAGTAGTAAAGTAGTAGAGGCCTCAAAAACATGTCAATCATCATTTGATCCTGAACGTGGAGCATCAAGGCATCATAACACAGACGGTAGTGAAGATAATGTAGGGGCAGCTTGTAATAATGCCAAGTTCCTCACAAGTTCTCGATCATCAGCTCTTCATATTCCATGTAATTTTGTGGAGTTGGATAGTTTCATCATTGGCAAAAGAGAGGAGAGGAGATGAGACTATAGGAGAGGATAGTTTGTGTATATATGCTCACTGTTTATTTGGCAAGCAGTAACTGCTTGCATATATCACAAATTGAGTAGAAGTGGTGGTGGTGGTAGAGGCCTCAGAAACATGTCAATCATCATTTGATCAAGAACTTAGAGCCTAAAGGCATCATAAACACAGTGAGTATATCTAAACACAATGAGCATATGGAACAAGACAATACGGGCGGCTGGTAATGATGCCAAGTTCCTCACAAATTCATGATCATTAGCTTATATTCTAGATAATTTCTGGAGTTGGACAATTTCATCATTGGCAAAAGAGAAGAGAGGAGAGGATAGTTTGAAAAAAAAAACTGTTGCTGCTTCCCAAACATAAAGTAGTAGTGGTGGTAGAGGCCTCAGAATAATGTCAATCATCATTTGATCAAGAACTTGGAGCATAAAGGCATCATAAATAGAGAAAGCATATCTAAAGACAGTGAGCATATCCAAACAAGAAAGTAGGGGCGGCTGGTAATGATGCCAAATTCCTCACAAATTCATGATCATCAGCTCATATTGCAGACAATTTCTAGAGCTCGACATTTTCATCATTGGCAAAAGAGAAGAGAGGAGAGGAGAGTTTGCAAAAAAGCTACTGCTCCTGTCCAAACATAGAGGAGAGGAGAGCTAGTTACAAATTAGTAGCTGTTGCTTCCCAAACATAGAGGAGAGGGGTGTTGACACAATTTTTGGCTCACCTATAATATGTGCAATATTTTCTTTAAATAAATGTAAATAATATATATGGCCAAATTTCATATAAATAAGAAATGAATAAGAAGATAAATGATATTGGCTATGAAATTTAATACACTCAAGAATAGTACATGAGTGGAAGGCTTATGCACATGTGTTTCCTACATATAAGTTAAATGATGTGGTGAGGAGAAAGAAAACAAGGATGGAACACAAAAATATATATGGACCTGCCCATGTATGGCGGCTTACATTAGCTGAACATAATTTTGATCCTCTAAGCATATCAATAAAGGGCACGCTCTATGTCAGTTACGTAACAAATGCACGCATGCATACAAATGGATTAATTAATCAAGACATGCTCATGCAACGTACGTGTATGGTACATACACAACTAGCGTATAGCACGTACGTGCACGTCGGCCAAGAAATAAGCTGTTTCCTGTTCTCCTTAATCACTTCAGTTAAAAAATAAACAAATGGTCCAAATGCCAGTTGCAAGGCAAGGAGGGAGCTCCTGAGCGCGCTTGCCATATTCAAACGGAGTCAAAGGCGCCGTAATTAGGCCTCCTGTATCCTCTGCCGTGACTGAGTCAAAACACGGTCAGGTCTGGTTGTTGCCGTGATCAAGCCCACGCTCGACTGCACGATCTCCGCGCGCGGCAATTCAAACATTGGCACCGGCACCGCTTAATCAAATTAAAGAGCGCCAAATGCCCTGGCAACCGCTGTTGGCTTCCGCTCTATAAATAGAGGAAACCACCGCCAAAGTGCCGTCAGGCTGCCCTCAAACAAAACACCGCCAGGCTGCCTTTCTGCTGCACTGATCGGCGGCCAGAAAAGCAAACCACCGTCTCCAAAGCTGCTGCCGTGACAAGCGAAGCCACCACCGGAGATCTAGAAGGTGCTCCTACAACAAGCTACTGCACGTTGTCCAGCAGGCTCCGAAGGAAGGTGAGCAGCACTTCAGACACAGCGCTCCTTTCTAACCTTCTGTTCTTCGGCTCCAAGTCATCCATCGCATGCGTAGCTTCACTCTCTTGAGTTAGTTGCCATAAGATGTTTCAAGACCCCATGCCGGATTTGTTACACAAACCGGATAGGGAAGAACATTGTTCTTGAGAACAAGAGCTAATTCATCATCTTCTCCATAATCAAGACCTCATATGTGGTTTTGCTCCCTCGAGCAAGTTCCCATGAGACATCTCAAGGCCCCATACCGGATTTGTCGTATAAACCGGACAGGGAAGAGCATTGTTCCCAAGAACAAGAGCTAAGTTCACTGACAGGCCTGAAGATACTCCTCGCTGTACTCCGCGCTTGGGTTCGAATCGACAAGGACACTTGCTGCGAGTTGCGCTGGAGTCAGTAAAATTCCATCTTCATGCCAAGTGCTAGTCTCGCCTACGCTACATGTACGGGTTCGAGTCAACAGGAACCCGGCATGCTAGTTGTAGAGCAGGTCTAAGCATTCACAAAATCAAAGAAATAGCCATCTGGATGACATTAAAAAGAAATATTTTTGTTCTGCATATTTAGTCCCGTAGCCACTGCATATTTCAGTAGGATAGCAAACTCCTCTGTTCATGCATATGTAATGTGCCGTGGAAGAAAACCGATCATGCCTGCACTTGTGCATCACGTCATGTCTCCTGGTTAGGCGTATGCGCTCAGTACTAATCAAGTTACATGCTCAAAGTTTAAAACCCTTAATTAAATCAATGAACCGAGTAAAAGATGTTGCATATGTGCAAGCCATAAGCTAGCTAGCATCCTCCTTGCCAAAGCGCAAACCGGCCTGCATGCCACGTCTTACATGAACGGCGGCATCAAACCGCGCGCCTATACCATACAGACAAAATCAATTAGTGTTGCATCAAAATCAACACAGCCCATTTACATATTCTAGACAAATTATGCAGCGATAAAATTACATAGCCACTCCCATGGTCTTGTCCTAATTAAAATTAGGAAGAAGATAACCAAACCTACACATCATGTCGTGGAACCAAATATGCTTAAACATACATTAGATAAAATTAGCCGTTTTAAATTACGGCTAGACCATATAAATAAACTAAACTAAATTGATTTCATCAGATCAAATTCTATACCATGATCATCTATGCAAATTAACCTGCTAGGGCGCCAGGGCTAGAATAACCAAAATGTCATGAACATCTATATAGACTTAGCTAAGTCAAATAAGCTTCGTCGTATTTATCATAATTTCCAAACACGTCATCCATCCATGACCAGCATATGCCTTCCAAGTGCCACGCATAATGGGTAAATTAAATATCGCATCTTAGCTAGATTGTAACTATGAATGTTCAAGCCTAGCTAAGTTATTAAAAAGGGCAAACAAAATTAAATTGGATCATATAGCACCGTGCATGCAAATCCCTGGCCAAACACATTGCCATGAGTATGCATGCTAACCTCAATAAAATAAACTAATTGCACGCGCCTCGGTCGAGTCAATGATGCAACATATCTTTCTAGGCCATGGCAAAATAAATACTTTGACTTAGCCCAAATAAAACATTGCATCATATGCTGAATATGTCGAACGGGCATCTCAAAACATGCTAAATCATTATCTTAAATGATCCAAAAAGACTAGTCAAATATAGTCTTCAAAGCAAATTACGTGCATACATCGATGATACAATGCACCAAGTAAATGATCCAGCAAGCATACGTGCCGCACCACATGTAACGCATGAATTAAATACATGCATATTATGGGTCGCTTGAAAGCTACACAAGCTAGCGACCAATCTTATAAGGAGTATATGTTAGCTCCTCCACAAATGAAAACGTCATGTTTTAAATAAAATCACATGCATCAAGTTCAAGCCTATGCCAAGCATGCATATTCATCCATCAACGACTACAAGACTGAAGATTTTGTTTTCCTTTTGTAGTTTGTAATAGGAAACCATATGATGTAGTCTCATTTTTCATGTACTCATGCTGGAACTCTTAATCAGGGGTGTTCTCTTCGGAGATGTAATTAACATAATTTTTATGCAAATATAAGAATTATGGAAGTATAGACTCGCAACACCTATTCTTTTATTTTTTTCCCAACTAAATCAAACCAAAACCAAATTTGTCTCTGCTGACGCGGAGGCGGGTCATAGCCGCCCGTTTCCCCACCATCATAGGGAGATGGTAAAAAAAAGAATACATATGCTCACAGTGTTTACATATGCTCATTTTTTTTATGGATGCAGCAGATTCTGGCAGAACCGACTAAAATACCCACTAACAGAGATACTCGTCTTCCATTAGGCACTAAGTATCCCTTTAGCAGCTATTCCAGATGATTCTGTCGAGTACACCCAACAGGAGAACTCGAAACAATTCATATTTTCATCCAGGATCAATAATGAGAATGAGTACAATACTTAGTTCATTCCATACGATAGAGTCTTCATAAATAATTTATTATAATACCAAGTTCAGAGTGCGGAATGAAACAGTGGAAATAAAACAGCTAACGAGCGAAGCAAGGATCCATCTGAGCCCAACAGACGATCCTCCACACAAAGCCTAGCACCTGCAACAAGGGTAAAACAAACCCTGAGTACACAATGTACTCGCAAGACTTACCCGAATGGAAATAATTTTCCGACTCTAAGGATTATGAAAGGCTTTTCGGCTTTAGGTTGATAATTGCAGAAAAGCATTATTATTAGTTGATTCTATTTGTATTTCTTTTATTTGCCATCTTTTAGTGTATCAGCTAACAACTAATGTAAGCACCTGTTATATGATCAAGCAAGTGTTGAGCAGTACATATTCAACATTAACTTCCTTTCCACTTCCAGTTCTTACTACGATACCAGGATCGAGTCATGCGGTACCGCTTACGCGGCGATTCGCGAACCAATGTAGCCTAGCTGGGTACCCCAAGACACATAACCCGTCCGCACCAGTGTACGCACGGGACCAACTCATTACCCTCCAGTCACAAGGTCCGAGTCCCCGTCCATACTAGGACTCGAAGCCCCCGCCCTTCCGGTGCTTAGACCTCCTAATACCCATATACATAGCCACCTTCGGTTGGTCCGGATGGATCCAGAACCCATGATAAGAGAATAACTAGCCTTTCTAACCCCATCCGCTAGTATGTGCTCAGGATAATAAATCGGTGACTTGACAATACCCAAGTGGCAACAAACGGTCCTTAATCGACTCGGACAGGGAAACAATGTAACCCAGTGACGCCCTGCTGGCCGCAGGACACCCCTGGTCACACCCACCAGAACCCAACACATCCCTGCCCGGTCACCAGTTCACTTCCTTTCTTTTCCAGATATTCATAGTGATGGTAAAATAATAATCACCTATCGTGAACAACCCATATTATTCACGCTAACGAGCCCTAAGCATGGCACTACATGACATGAACTAGTAGGACTCATAGGTAAGGATATTTATGCATATGGGTTTCAATAAAACTCCTGAAACGTAAATGCACATAGAGATAGATATCATATTAGTATTTTAAAATAGGGGTTATGCACCGGGGCTTGTCTTGGGCATCCTGGGGCACAATAAAGTCAGTGGTCGATGGCTCCGGGGCTCCTTCCTGCACGGGGATATCCTCCTTGTACACCTCCACTATCTCCTCATACTCCGGCTCCTCCGCGGCCACGTACTCCACTATCTCGTGATCTATATGCATGAAATGATGAACAACTTAATGCTCTTAAAATAACAACAGTTAATACTAAGCTACTCAGCTAACTCTAATGGCTAACAAATTAAGCTATCTAATCCTTATATTAAGCAAGAGCTAACTGATCCAACAAAGCTTTACCCATTTAGTTGCATACTCTTCGTTTGTTTTCGATTTAACAATTAATGACACTCGGGAGACTTAACTAGCTCATCTAACAAGTGATTCAGATGCTAAAAAAATTACAGCAAGAAATTAAGAAGTCATTGTGAAATTCTTAGGTTCATAGGGATTATGGTTTAACCAGAAAAATTCATCAAAGTTTCAATATTTGAATAATAGTTGATTCAGGTTTATTTATTACGCTGCAATTATTCTCTAGAAACATGTGAAGTGTTTACACCAATGGATAGATTATATTTTTGTGAACCCAAAATTTTTTTTTCACAATTTTTGGATTTTTATGTGATTTATAATGAATTTCAAAAATTCAGCATTTTACATAAATATTAAGGGCTTTCGAATTAATTCAAAAACAGAAAAGCTAATCTTGCCCGTGCGGCCCAGCTCGCGAAGACGCGGCCCACCACGCGGCCCAACAACGTGGTCCACAGGAGGAAAGCACGCGCGCGTGGCAACTTTTGCAAAATAGCCCCTGTCCTCTCCAGAAACCAAGCCGCACTCCACCACCCTGCTCCTTCTCTCAGCGGCTTTGCTCAAAGGCCCTCGGAAAACCCTGTCTTTACCGCGTGGAGGTCCCTGAGCGCCCTCCCGCGCTCCGATGCGGCAGACATGATACTGCCCGGCCATGCCGGCCAACTGGGGCCCTCCCCGGACCCATTCGCAGACCGACCTCCATCTCCGGCCACCACGCGTGTGCTAGGCGGAGCAGCAGTGGCAACGGAGTGCCCAAGCGAGACGACCACGGTGGGCGGTTGCCCACGGCAGTAGCACCACTGTTCCAGCCAACTCGGGACCCCACACGGCCAACCGGTGCACCGAAAAGCATCCACCACTTGGCGGTCGCCACCAAGCTAGATGCCCTATCTACCACCGGTCGAGAGCAATCGCTCAAATACAGAGGGAAGCCTTGGCGGGACTCGGTCACCCGTCTGCCATCAATGGCGAGGCAGTGATCGCTGCGTTTACGACACATGGCGGGCTAGCCAGCGTCAACTCGTGTGGCCGAGGCATTGAAGGCCAATGCTGCCCAGGTGAAGTGAAGGGCTGGCGCGATGCGGCAGCGATGGCCTGACCCCTCCCCGGCACCGGCAACTTGACCGCGCAGGGCAGCAGAGGCAGCGGGCGGCAGCAACGGGCCCACCAGCACCCACTCCCCGCGTCACGACACACCCGAGCTGCGATCGACGCGCTCACTGTCAGAGGCCACGTGTGGCAGACAGTGAAGTCGCATGGTGACCACGGCCGCTGGGTGGACAGACCCGAGCAGGGTTAAAAAAACCGGTCGGTTTACCGCGGTAAACCGCGGTAACCGCCCTAACCGGGCCGGTCCGGTTCCGGTCCGGTCCGGTTAGGTATTCCCCAAATTCAAATTTAAAATTTGAAAAAAAAATGCTGAAAAAATTCCTAAAAATAGTTCATGATTTATAGAAGCCAATGGTGTAAAAATTTTTCAAATTGGAGTTCGTTTAGTATTTATTTATACGTATAGAAGTTTGAAAAAAAAGAAAAAAAATCCCAGTCCCGGCCCGTTAAGGCCCCAAATTCAAATTTAAAATTTGAAAAAAAACAAAAAATGCTGAAAAAATTCCTAAAAATAGTTCATGATTTATAGAAGCCAATGGTGTAAAAATTTTTCAAATTCGAGTTCGTTTAGTATTTATTTATACGTATAGAAGTTTGAAAAAAAAAGAAAAAAGAAAATTCCAAACTCAAACCGAGCGGTAAACCGGTCAAACCGGCCGGTTACCGCTCCAAACCGGCCGGTAAACCGGACCCGAACCGAACCGAAGCAGGGTTTGAATTTGATTTTGAATTCGGCCGGTTACCGACCGGTTACCGGTAAACCGGGCCGGTTTACCGCTACCGGAGGCCGGCGGTTACCGGAAACCGGTCGGTAAAAAAAACCCTGGACCCGAGCACGTGAGACTGTCTGCCGCTATTCTGAGCGGGATAGCCCTCGTCGGCTACCCGCCCATGCGCGGCCCCACTGCTGCTGTGGTTGACGTGAGATGGGAGAGAGAGCGCATGCGCGGGCTCCACTGCTACTATCAACTAAAAAATGTTATAACTCACAAAAAAAAAATCAAATTAAATTTCGATTACACTATTGAATTTGTTTTAATAAATACTTCAAAACTAGATCTCACATGGATATATTTAGATAAAGTGATAAGTAAACCCCACAGTGGATAGAGGATGATATAGAGGATGAATGGGTGCGGGAGAAATAAGTTTAGAGGAGATAATCTTGATGACCAGGATGTATAGAGGATGAAAATAGAGGATCATGAGTGCGGATAGCCTGAGATGCACGAATCTTGGAGCGTGTTTTCTGACGAAACTGACTCGACATAAATCCCATCGGCTACACTATCTCACAGATGGTACTTCGAGACTGTCCAAACGACTCAAGACAAGTATGTTTGCTCAACTGGTTTACTCCCCGCAATCGCAGCACCATGTCTCCTCTGCTTATCGACCGGTGTTGCACGGTCGACCTCGCCAAGAAGGCTAAGTCCTTGCCTGTGAATTGAGAACACGCGCAAGAACACAAAGGAATGCAACCAAATTGCAGATGAATGATTAATCTCACAAAGTTAGGGTCTCACAAACCGACGGCGGCGGCAAAACTGTTGTCAACAGAATAATCTAAGCAAAACCCAACACGGCGGCCACGAACTGATGAGGACATCACTCCTTCACATACACACATTGATCCACTGCTGGACATTCAAGGTCCAATCACTAGAGCTCGCGCGCGTCAATTAAATTTAGAGGTGAGCTCGTTCCTAAGTAACTCTTTATATGATTCTGAGAATAGATTCCTACCTAATGATTATATTGTGCTTAGGTATGAAGGAGAGGTTCAGGAGACACATGGAGGAGGGCTTGGAGGCGTGGAGGACCAACGAGGGCGCCCGGATAAAGATGGAGGACCAAACCAAGTTAAATTCGAGTCTGCCTCGCAGTTCAGGACCAGTCTGCCTTGAACTGATCACCCAGGACGCGTCCGGACTCCGTTTTCGATGATCCATATATGGATGGAAAGCTTATTTGATAAGGAAGCCAACCCAAGTGGTCCCACGTCAAAATCTGTTCGAAATCAACGGGAATCGTCGAAACAAATCACCGTCCAGAATCTGTCAGGGCGCTGTGTCGCCGTCTTTTGGGCCGTTTAGGCCTTGTAATGTGTCGGCGCTCCCCAGGGACGCGAATAGGAGTCCTTGGACGCCCCTTAGGCTATATAATCATTAGTTGCTGCTTACATTAGGGTTGGGTTTTGATTAGATTATTCTGTTCACAACAGTTTCGCCGCCGCTGTCGGTTTGTGAGACCCCAACTTTGTGAGATTAATCATTCATCTGTAATTTGGTTGCATTCCTTTATGTTCTTGCGTGTGTTCTCGATTCGCAGGCAAGGACTTAGCCTTCTTGGCGAGGTCGACCGTGCAACACCGGTCGATAACCGGAGGAGACGTGGTGCTGCGATTGCGGGGTTCAGAGCCGAGTTGTTCGGAAGCCGGATCGAATTATGTCGTGACTCCACCAAATCGAGAGTTATCAGAACCTTTCGGAAGATCGGGAACCCTAGTTCACGTCAATTGGTAATCAAAGCTTCAGGTATACCGTCAGGTTCAATTTTACCCTAGTTTAGTTTGATTTCGCCTTCGTCCTAGAGTCCACAGAAAAGCTAAAAAATAGTGTTAGGTTTTTTTCCCTATCCCAGAAACCACGTTTAGCCTTCTTGGCGAGGTCGACCGTGCAACACCGGTCGATAACCAGAGGAGACGTGGTGCTGTGATTACGGGGTTCAGAGCCGAGTTGTTCGGAAGCCGGATCGAATTGTGTCGTGACTCCACCAAATCGAGAGTTATCAGAACCTTTCGGAAGATCGGGAACCCTAGTTCACATCACGAACCCTAGCAGCGAAGAGAGGGGGTGCAGACGGCGCAGGGAGCCATGGAGCGGGCCCACAGAACCTCGATGTCGGAAAGGAAGCGGCGTTGGACACGGTCGCGGTCACGGCCATGAACCCTAGCAGCGGAGAGAGGGGGAGCAGACAGCGCGGGGATGCGTGGAGCGGGCCCTCGGTTGGGGAGGAGGAGGAGCCGTACCGGACCTCGAGGTGGCCGGCGCGGCTGCAAACCCTAGCGGATTTGGGCAGCTTGACGGCGTCCGGAGGAAGAAGAACGCCTAGTGCTTAGCTGCTTGAAGGCAGTGCACGTATATATTGAGATTACCATTTGTAGGGGCAGCTTACAATGCCAACCTCCCCTAAAAATGATTTGTACGGGCGGTTCGAGAGGCACTTGAAAGGTCTTGATGGGTAGAGGGGGGTGAATAGCCTATTAAAAAATTCCTACAAAGTGTGCTAAACAAGTTTATCAATATAACAAATAGCGAGATGTGAGTTTTGCTTAGCCTACGGGGTATTTGCAAGCCACCTATCTAATTCACAATTCTAATATATATGCACTCAACCGCACAATTCAAACCGAGAAGGAAACTACAACTAAAACTAGCAAGCTACACTAAAGAGCTACTCTAGCAAAACTATCTAGCTAGCAAAGGTAACTAAGAAGGTAATGCGGAGTTGAGTTAGGAGGGTTTCACCGAGGGGCGAAGTATTGAGCCAACCAATATGATCAAAAATAAATACCAAGATAACCGAACACCGAGATCAAACAATCACAATATGAAAGTGATAACACAAGATTTATCCCGAGGTTTACGTGCTTGCCGGCACGCTAGTCCCCGTTGTGTCCCTCTTCATCACGTGGTTCGGTGGCTAATTGGTCACACACCGAGCCTCTCAAAAGGCGCCACAAGAACCTACCAAATGACAAGAGATTGCAATGACACGAGCAATTTACTAACGTTGCCTTTGGCGCTTCGCCGAGATAGGCACAAACCCCTCACAATCACCGGAGGTGGCCAAGAACAATCACCAACTCTTGCCAACGCCTCGAAGCTGCTCCAAGCCGTCTAGGTGGCGGCAACCACCAAGAGAAACAAGAATCCCGCAGCAAATCAACCACCAAGTGCCAACTAGATGCAATCTCACAATGCAAATGCACTTGGATCACTCAATCTCACTTCGAATATGCAAAGAAGCAAGAAAGATGAGTGGGAGGGGAGTTGTTTAGCTCAAAGTGCTCACAAGGTTGTAAAAAATGTCCAAGAGAGATAGCCCAAGCCAGGCCATGGGCTATTTATAAAGCTCCCTCCCACGAACTAGCCATTTGGAGCTTGGTCGGGGGCGACAGACGCGTCTATCGACCACCCGACAGACGCTCACCCTAGCGTCTGACGCCTCCTCGTCGTGCCACGTGTCCCTCTATTGAAAACGTAACGGTCGAATGCTCGTGAGCATCAAACGCGTCTGACGCATTTTGCCCTCGGCGTCTGTCGCTCGACATACGCTATACAAAGAGGAACAAAATGCGGTCTCATGCCGACGGACGCATCCGCTGCTGCACCGACAGATGCGGTGCAGCGTCTGTCGCGCAAAGTCCGCGCGAACCAGAGCAAACCCTTCGTCGACAGAAGCGTTCGACGCTCGTGACCCAGCGTCTGCACCTGCGACAGACGCGGTCCAGAGAGCGTGTTGACGCTCCGAGCCGGTGACGCGTCCGACGGACGCGCGTCAGACGCGCCGCCGTGTCTGTCGCCCAACTCGCTCGCACAATCGTTGTCGCCACCGCAGACAAACGCTGACGCCAGCTTCTGTCGCGTGAGCGTCTACCCGTTTGTCGCGCTCTCGCCAACCCCCTTAGCTAGGTTTTAGCATCAGACGCTGCGTGCCCGCGTCTGTTGCTCGTGGCGCCATCGTCTGTCGCTCATAACTTAGCGAATTTTCGTCGTTTTCTCGTTACGCTTGTTTCGCCCCTTTTCACTTATGAGCTAGACTAAGAATGTGTATCACTTTAGCACAGGTTTTAGCTCATGAAATCTCCGCGTGATAACGCCTCCAAATCTCGACATTAGCATAAAGGAAAATATGCGTTTCAACTCCTCAAAAACGCCTGAATCCGGCCGAGCTTGCTCGGTGGGAGGGAGAGAGGACCCCAAACCCTCTCTACCGCTCAAACACCACCGCCATCGTAAATGTGCTAACACCACCAAATGATCATCACGTCCAAGTGTGTTAGCATTTTCACAATCATTTTTGAAGCATTATTAGTTCTATCCAAATGCATATGCTTATGAAATGCACATTTAGAGGCACTTAGGAGTCCAATAGCCACATCATTCCCTTCTTTATAGTATGGCTATCTATCCTATAATGTAACCACACCCATTAGGTGTCTTGGTTACTAAAACATAACCCTTAAGCATATACCTTTGCGTTGATCACATAGGGTTGCATCCAAATCCAAGTGTGGCCATCATGATCACCATGTCCATCTTGCCACCAACCTTGGAATGTACTAATCCTCATATGTTATATACAACTTAGGCATAGAATTAGTACTTAGGCATTCTCGCTAATTATCAACACCAAACATAGAGCTTTCAGCAGCCGCCCCTACAAATGAATTTCGTTTTTAATACTTATTTGAATACATATTTTTTTCTAATATTTTGTATTATGTGTACATTTTTTTATATTATGTGTTTAATATTTTGTATTATTGTATATCTGCATAAATAAATTTATATAACATTCCCTACTATTATACGAAACAAAAATAAAAAATTTTAAGAATTAAAAATTTAAATTTTGGAACTTTGATTTCAATTTTATGGCCAATAACTGACCTAAAATGAAAATGATGTAAACATAGAAGTTGTATAACTCATCGAGCTGTACAACTCATATTGTCGTGTGAGTTTGTTTGAAGGATTTAAAATTTGAATTTCAAACAATTACAACTTGAAAAATCATTCTAGAAGTGTATATGATCTCAACTCAAAAATTAATGAATATAAAATTTATAGAACTAATAAATATGTATAACTTTTATTTTGGTCATATTTCCATTTTCAAAAGTTTGGACGATCAAATTTTTGGATTTCAAAAAATGAAAACTTCAGATGAGATTTTGACACACTAAATCATTTAGTTTGAAAAAGTCATGAATACCAAAGTTGTAGAACTCATGGAGACTTAAAACTTTTATTCCAAATAAAAGTTTTAGGTCTCCATGAGTTCTACAACTTTGGTATTCATGATTTTTTCAGACTAAATGATTTAGTGTGTCAAAATCTCATCTGAAGTTTTCATTTTTTGAAATCCAAAAATTTGATTGTCCAAATCTTTGAACTTGAAAAGATGACCAGGCTAAAATGATAGAGCTTGATTTTATAAAATTTTAGAAAAAAGAATCATCCAATTTAGAGTTAGTACGAGGGAGAACAACCCGTTACAAATTTTAGCGAGAGATTAAAAATAAAAAAGATGTAACGCCCCAGAGTTCAAATGGCTCAGATCCACTCTGCACGCTGAATGAACCACACCTACCACCATCCCACTTACGCTTTCGTCCTCGCTTCGCGTTAAAGGATTAACTCGGGGATGGTGAGATGGACTCTAGAAGCCTTATATGTTGGTCTATCCCACTCTAAACAACCAAGGTGGGACTAAACTCTCCACAATATCTCATAACTTTCACATGGGTCACTATGGGCTAAATTCTAAATTGAGCCGGGTGTGACATACACCCCCCCTCAAAGAACCCGACGTCCTCGTCGGGCCCAACATACCCACAATCAGGCAAACGATAACCAGGAACGTTCCCTCTTAGCACACGCGACTGTGCGCCCAGTGCCGCCACATGTGCCACGCCGTGCACTCCGCAGAGCCTACACGCACAATGAACCCATGTCCAACCCCTGGCCCGCACGCGCCCATGGCCGCGATGGTCGGCTCTGATACCATTTGTAACGCTCCAAAGTCCAAACGGCTCAGATCCACTCTGCACGCTGAATGAACCACACCTACCGCTATCTCACTTACGCTTTCGTCCTCACATCGCGTAAAAGGATTAACTCGGGGATGGTGAGATGGACTCTAGAAGCCTTATATGTTGGTTTATCCTACTCTAAACAACCAAGGTGGGACTAAACTCTCCACAATATCTCATAATATTTACATGGGCCACTATGGGCCAAATTCCAAATTGGGCCGGGTGTGACAAAAGAGAACTGTTTATCATGAACAATTTTGATCTCTTAAACAATAGTGATTTATCTTTTTAATCTGTAGGTAACAGTTGTAACTAGTGGTTCTCCCTCGTACTAACTCTAAATTGGATGATTTTTTTCTAAAATTTTACAAAATCAAGCTCTATCATTTTAGCCTAGTAATATTTTCAAGTTCAAACATTTGGATGACTCAAAATTTTGGATTTCAAAAAATGAAAACTTCAGATGAGATTTTGACACACTAAATCATTTTGTTTGCAAAAGACATGAATACTAAACTTGTAGAACTCATCAATATCTACAACTTTTATTTGAGTTATTTATTTATTTTATTAAGTTGTACTATACGTTGTTTAAAAGTTAACATATCGCTCATATAGTTTCATAAAAATTGTAGGAGTCATGAAATAGATTGATGGAGCAAAATCTTCTCCCTTAGTAGAGCAATTTTTAGGAGGTGCCCAAGGCCTTTCAACCTTTTTTTTCATGTATTGAACTGTGTGGCTCGGGGAGGAAGAAGGGGAGCTGGACAGTATATACGTGGGACTTTTGTAGGAGCGGTTGGTAATGGAGCCGCCCCTACAAATGGTCATAATAGGGGCGGCTGGTCATAACCGCCTCTACAAATAGCACAGTAGGAACGGTTGGTGATCGAGCCGCCTCTACAAATACACCCATTTATAGGGGCGGTTGTAACACCAGCTGCCCCTACTGTGCCATTTGTAGAGGCGGCTAATATATCGTGGGACCTGGAGCTAGGCACTGTAGGGGCGGCTGCAGAGTGAGCCGCCCCTACATAAAAAAGGACCCGTGGCCACAAACCTGTTATGTAGTAGTGATGAAAATAAAAAAACGACAGTTATTTTTGGATGAAGGGAGTACAAGCTACCAGGATGTGTTATGGGTAAATATGATAATGGATATCACTTATAGACACAACACTCCACAAGTTATATGTGAGATATAAGAATAAAATACATGGATAGTCCATTAACTTGTGAAGGTGTGTCAATTTGGTCCATCAGGTTTGAAAATTGTATTTTTTGGTATATAATCTTGATCACTGGTGCATAAAAAGTCCATACACCTTTGTTTTATGTTTATTTTTTGTAGAAATCCCTCTATATTTATTTTTTTCACAAGCTATGATGCGACGGCGTGAGCTCTAGGAAAGGCATGCCATCGAGACACTGTATCACCTACTTCGTCCTTGGCCTTGCACAGCGGGCAGCTGGTGCGACCAATGGCTTCGTCATCGTCGTTTGTACAAACATAAACATAAAACGAAAGGGTATGAACTCTTTATGCACCAGTGATCAAGATTTTAGATCTAAAAATGTACTTCAAACCTGATGGACTAAATTGACAAAACCCTCATAAGTTAATGGACTACGCATGCATTTTACCTGATATATAATTATTAGAGCTCGAGCATGACAATCGTATCTCCATATGTGATCTCGTTTCTACGTACTCTTTTTTCATGATTATGCCAATAGACGGCTGCAAAGAAAATGTATAGAGGACAATGAAGTACTTCACAAGATGCACGATTGGAATCCAAGCCAAGGTGGAGGCCTAGTGCATACCAAGTTCGGTCTCATACTACAGGAGCAGACTGCACTAAAATTGTTGCTCAGGTCGCAAAAGGATTCTAGTTTCAACGTTCTAGTATCCAAATCTATTGAGGTAAACTTTTCAATGTCACTGATCCCACCTTAAAATTCCGTAGTAATCAACAGGAATAGTTAAAACAATTGGTTTTCTAGAATTTTTTATGGTGTCGTGGCATCGTCTTTAGGCCATTGGGCCATGTATCTGTCACACCTAATTTTAAAAATAAAATGGAATGTATTACCTTATATGCGCCCAAATATCAATCATACACATAAGCCGACAAATTGTGGGAAGTATCATCATAAGTGTTTATTACATAACGAATAATATCACATAACCTTCACATAAATATAACTAAGACATTAAAGATAACTGTCTCACGGAAGCTTCATAGCACAGGACGTCAACTGGTTGACCACAAGTCTAGTATTCTTCAAAGAAGTCATTATTACCATAGTAATCTGTTACCCATCTGGAATTTTTATCCAAATAATAAAAATAAACAAGTGTAAGTACATACGTACTTAACAAGTGTAATATGAGGTTCATGAGTCTTAAAAGGCAAGACTCAGGTTTAACTGCATATATGTTTTAGTTGTCTCAATTTTAGCATAATAGTAGCAACAAGTTATCTTATTCCCAAGTAAAACACATGATCAAAGTAAAATGAGCAATGAATAGCATAGACAATTAATCATAAGTCTGTATCCTTAGTATCATTAATGTCCATCTTCTATTCCGTAAATGTTCCAAAGCCGCTTGTGATCGTGAGCACGGCTGTTATAATAGTTTTACACTCTGCAGAGGTTATACATATTTACCCATGAGCCGTGATTTACCCTTTCGCCCGAGGCGACAAACCTCTTTACACACTTCCTAGGAAGGTCGACAGGTTTCCCTATGAAATCTTTCAAAGGTAGGGCCGCTAGGTTTCTATGGCCTGCAGATATAGGGCTCCCCTTCCGCAAGTTACAATGATGCACGACCTGTACATTTACGGACAGAGGCCGCACTATACCCAACCCGGAAGACACCCCACTTGTGCCATAAAGGTAACCTCTAACGAGCTAGAAAAGGTCCCTATACTTAAAGCCAGAGCCATGTAGCACTCATGGTTATACTGTAAGTCCCGGTGACCACTTACAAATAAGTCATTAGGGAGATGAATCTGTAGCATAAAAGCTCCAACCCCCTGTTTCTAAGTTACTAAAAAGCATCTTTTAAACGTTTATTGCATATACCATTAGTCAAGTTACAAGATCATGGTTACTTATCTTGAGCACTAGCATAACACTACCCAATGCAATATGAATCAAATGATTAAAGATGAATAGGACAACAAGGCTGATCGCATACTATACTTGCCTTGATCAACACAACAGCAACAATCATCTAGAAGCAATCATGCAAAGCAAACAAATCTACAATTAGAACAGTATACCAACAGTAGAGAAACAAGATGAAAAGTTTGTAAAACAAATATGATTTGAGAAGGCTCTCCCTGTGTCTGAGCTTATGTTACGGCAGGCCAATGTAGTCTTCAGTTTAGACAGGTAATCCAACATTATTCATACAAATTAGACAGTAATAATATATTTCTTACAATGGCACATAGTGCTAAATGGGGATCTTAAATGGTTCGGCCAATAGCAATGAATGGACGGTATCCTTCAGATTGTGGCAGTTTGTGAAATTTTCCTCTTTGTTGTACATGAATTCCGCTGTCCTCGCCAAGTTGAACATCCGTTCCAGTAGCTGCTTTGGATAAGCATTATTTTCTAGGTTGAGCCACTCGCTGTTAAAATCTTTCCATGATTCCTCTTTGAGTATGTGTATCTGCCCACGTGCAACTTCAATGGAGACATTGTGCTCCTTGATATAGCTATCGATTGTTGAAGCAACATGAGGGATCAGTTGCTCTCGCTGCATCAAGTTAAATATTCAAATATATTAGTAAGACAAAGGCAACAAACTCATGCCAAACATTATCCTATTACTACTAAAAATGATATTTAGAAGCCTCATTTGTCACAGCAGTATTGGCAGTCAGAAATTATATTGTGCCGTCGGCGTAGTAAGCCAGAGTGTACCATGGACAAAAACTGTCATGGAAAATAACTTTCCATAGGTGGCGATCATTATACCAGAGCCCTGATCAATTAATGTAAGCAATAGAGAGTGAAAATTAGCATTTAATTTCCACCAATGTTTTCATATGACGACCACGGTGGAACTGTGGGCATTTTCACTAGTGGTAGGAATATCTTACCCATCATTGTAGATGCATTTTCAGTAGTAATCTGCTTAAGCCCCCATAAATGGAAATGCTGCACTATATCTTCTTCCCTGTACTATAGCACATTAGCACACTCATACTAAGCGCATTCTGTTTTGGAAGACTTTGGACGCTGAAAAAATGGTAAAATATATGGGGATGTTTATATGCTATTTTAGAGTTTGCTTCTAAATTTATGGATTAGTTACAGCTAGGTCTGGATAAAAACCTCGTGACTCGTTTACTTGCTCGGCTCTGTGTGTATTTTAGCTCGACTAGTTTAGTTTTATTAATAAGCTGGCATTTACGTTAACGAGACAGCTCAAGATGCCAGGTCACGAGCTCAACGAGCAAAAGCAAAGATCTATTCCTCCTCAAACCCTAGGCAACTGAGTCATGACTCATGACCCCTTGTTGGGGCGAAGTTACGTTCTAGCCTGTGGGTGCCCATGCACCTAAAGAAATTCGAAAAAAACACTAATCAGAGAAAGGCGCCCCGCCTCTTGTCTCCGCCGGTTCCCATCTCCGACGCAAGCCAAAGCTACGCGAATAGGCAACCATTCCTGCCCCTGTTCTTGCGGTTAGCCGCTGGCCCTAGGAGACACGAGTACATGACGCTTGACGTGACACAAGAAGCATCTAGTGGAGGCGTTTCCTTCAGGCTTCATCCACCAAGTAGAGGTGACCAACGATTGAATATTTGATTTGGCAATTCTTTTTTATTGGATTGGGATTAGCAAACTATTCTTGTTTGATTCTTACAAAAACTGATGTTCTTTGGATCAGTTAAGGCCCTATTTTGGAACGGAGGCTTTTCAAAGGAATTTCATAGGAAACAAATTCCTCCATTTACATGATGTCATGGGGCATTTGGAACGCGGAGGATTCCACATTTCCTTTCCATCCGAACGGGTTGCCTTCCTTCACAAAACACAGGAAACAAAAAAACATCTAGTCCTAGCCCAGTTGTAACACCCTAAAATTTGCTTCTTTGGAAATAGAGCTAAAATGAGTTAATTTTGAATTTTTGTGCTCATGAAAACATAGGGAAATAATATTTTTCACTAAATTGAAAATTATCATAAGGTTTAGCAACTTGTTGATGCATTCATGCTGATGCATTTGTGTTTTTGTATTGCTTGGTTTTGACCAAAGATCAAAATGAATTCAAGTTGTTCTTTTAAAATGCGTTTAGGTCGATTTTCCTTCTCCGATATACATATATTATTTTTATACAATCAAATTCCTTGTTTCTCATCTGTCAATCAACCTCTACTCACTTCTCAGGAATTTTTCCGACTTTTTCTGTAGCTTATTTCCACTTGTCTGTGAGCATAATCTAATTTTTAGATTCTCCAAAATTACCTTTTAGTGAGCTCCAAATACTTTATTTGGATTCCTCATGTTCCATAATGTCTTTGAAAAATTTCCCCGAATTTTCGGAGCTCTCGGAGTATTTTTCGCGGCTTAAATAATAATTCTGGACTTTTCTGGAATTATTTTATCCATGAAAATAATTAATTCTGAAAATAATAAATCTCTCATTTGTTTTCCAATGCTCAAATCCCATGTGCAATAATCCTAATAAATCTCAAAGGCACATACATTTATTTACTAATGGGCTTAAATGATTACTTAGGTCTATTAGCGGAGGTGGATGGTGCAACGTCAATTAGCACCATATCGCTAGTTGACATGGGGTAGAGAGTTTTCCTCCCTATATATCCGTACCTACCCTATGGGCAAAGCACACAAAAAACTACCGTAGAGGAGCCCCTAGTTTGGGAAATCTCTTGTGTAGTAAATTATATTTTCTCCTCCTTCTCTTATCGCCGTCCGACGAAGCCACCAGGCGTTCTACTCCAAGAAGAAGAAGAGGTATTTACTTGAATTCCACCGTCTAGATCACATTAAAAACCAGATTTTGATTTATTTTCGAAAATAGGTATTTACAAAACTGCCACTATCTTATTTAGGCCATATCTTCTACGTTTTAACTCCGATTTGATCCGTTCAAATTGCGTTAGGTTCGTATTTGCGAGCTCTACATGTTGGTAGTACTGTACAGTAGGTTTGGAAAATTTAATTTTTAAGTTTATATTAAAGTAATTATTTATCTATAGGAAATCTTAGAAAATTCGTAACTTTCACATTTTAAATCCAAATTTCGTGATCTTTACGTCTGTGTGATCGTAGTAACGTGTAGAAGAGTTTTACAAACTTTTTATACTGTTAGTGCTACTGTTGGTTAGGTTTTCTATCTTTAAGATTCGATGTTAGATTTAATCTATTACTTTACTAAAGAAAATCTCGTTTAATTCATAACTTATTTGTTTTAATTCTGAATTAGTCCGTTCAAATTGCAATGGATTTATAACAATATGAACTACGTAATAGTATTAATGTTTTCTTTATCAAAATCTCTGGAATTTCATAGTTTAGATCTAATTTGATTAATAACTATGCAACTAGATTTATGAATAGAATATTATTGATTTCTCCTTTAGTTTTCTAAATTTAAATGTAATTTCGCCTAAGTCACTTTTGAATCTATAAAAAGTATTTTTATATAGTTAAAACAAATGAGACCTATAATTTTCTGTTTTTGTACAAAAAAAATCTTTCGGTAGTTGTTTCTTTTACCATAGCTTCGATTAGCGTGTTTTTCGCGCCTGTGTGTTCGTAGCAATGCGTAGAACATCTTTAAAACCTTTTCACTTATTGTTTCATATGTTTGGTGTACTGTTCTAATTATTATTCATTGTTGCTTCGTGTATGATTGCTCGATGTGTGTGTGGTGATTTATTGATCAAGTCCAGTCGGTGAGATTTACGTGGAGATTCAAGAAACTATTAATTGAAGATTTGGATCAGAGAAAGGATCTCAATTTAAGGCAAGTATAGCATGGGATCATTCTTGTTTCCTAATCACCTTTAATATACTTAATTCATGTGCATGTGTCTACCTTGTTACCACTAAGGATATCCTAGTTTTTGTATCTTGTACCTTGACACCCATGGGACATTGCATTGGGTAGTATTTATACTAGTGCTCAAGATAAATAACCATGATCTGTAACTTGACTAATGGTATATGCAATAAACGTTTAAAAAATGCTTTATAGTAACATGACTCAAGGGGGCTAGAGCATTGGGCTATCTTATGGTGCTCTAGTTTCTCTCCATAAGGACTTATCTGTAAGCGAACATCCGGGACTTACAGTACAACTGTGAGGGCTATATGGCTCTGGCTTTAGCTCAGTATGAGGACCTTTTCTAGCTTGTTAGAGGTTACCCTTGTGGCGCAAATGGGGTAAAGCAGACTGTGGATCCCTGCGTGGTGTATCACACGGACTGACTTCTGAAACCTAGCGGCCCTAACTTGTTAGACGAACCTTTGAAAGGCTTCATAGTGTTTCCCTGTCTGCTCACCTTGGAAGTGTTTTGGGAGTCGCGATCCTGGGCATATGGGTAATCATGACTCACAGTGAAAGTGTACAACCTCTGCAGAGTGTAAAACTGTTATAACAGCCGTGCTCACGGTCACGAGTGGCCTTGGACCCTTACAGAATAAATGATGAACACTGATGATAATGATAATATTGATGATATTGATGCTCACTAATGATTATTGTTTCTTGCGATACATTATTCTCGAATGCTAAACTTGTTGCGATACATAATATTGATCATGAGGTTATTTGGGCTTATGATAAACTTGTTGCTACTCGAATGCTAAAAAGATGACTCACTAAAAGCTATTGCAGTAGACCCGTGTCAAACCTTTTGAGCCTCATGAACCCCATGATATATTTGCTGAGTTCGACATAGACTCACTCTTGCTATTTCCCACATCTCAGGAAGAGTACCAGACTGCTAGATTCTGGAATTTGTTAGGCTTGTGATCAACCAGTTAGTTTGTTCCTGGAGTGAAGTCTACACCCGGTGTTCGGAGTTGTCTTTCCGTTGTGTTGCTCTTTAAGGTATATTTTATATCATTGTGTTATGTATATTAAGCATTTGTTTCTTGATATTACACTTATCTGTGGCTATATGTGATATTTGACTACTTTATTTCACATATGGTGTATGTCTGGTTTTGTCCTTAAAACCGGGTGTGACAGAGTGGTATCAGAGCAATGCTGACTGTAGGACGCAAGCCTAGTTAGAAATTGGTCGTGTTAAGGTTTTGAAACTGCTATAACAATCCTTGTTCTATAGATCTTGGTTTTTTTTCTATACTATATCCTTACCTTGTTATTCATCTCCACCTTGTTGCTTATTTAAAAAAAATCTTATGCTCATCCTATTCCTTAGTTTGATATTCTTTTAGAATCTCATCTCACCACCTTCTTGCGATATTGAAAGAGAAACATTAGGATCTTTGCCTTTAATATGAAGATAATGCTAGTAATCGTAGGTTGAGTCCATGTGTGATGTGTGAACCAATGTGTTAGTTGGATTGTCATTATGCTTGTGCTTGTTTTGGATCTTTGTAGTGACTGCAATGATTTTGTGGAGTATGTTCACAAATTCATTTAGTTTATAGGCCTAAGGCATAAGGACTAATAAAATATATAGTTGGGTTGATCTATATCGTTCCCTCAGTTCTGTCTTTTCTGGAGCAGTCTGCCTTCTCTTTTATGCTCAAAATTAATAGTTCAGCGAAGAGCTCTGAAATTTTTATGAGAGTAATTAGACTCACGTATCTTTCTGATGCCTCTGGAATCACCTTTATAGCTATTATGGTTTGGGAGATACAAAAATCATAAGACGATGCAACTGCGCTGTCTAAAACCTGGAACAGAATCTGTTATGTGTTGTTTTTGGTCAAGTTAGCTGCAGAATCTGGAAAAGTGTTCTATAAGGAAGTTGTAGGGAATTTTGTAAGCTTTCCAACGGTATAAAATACAACTTCATAGGACTTACAGAATAAGAGTTATAGCCGTTTTACTGCAGTGCTGATTTTCTGCTCGCGAGAAATTTCAGATTTCTTGTTCTTACCCATACACCAGAGTATTATTGGGATGATAGAATGCCTTGATGTTAGTTAGCTCATCTAGAATAAGGTGCAAGATACTCTTTTGGTGTCCCTTAGTTTAATTTTCTTAAGCGGGTAGCCAAAATAAAGAAGGTTTAGTGTGTTTTAGTGCCTCACTTGGAAGTATTGGTTAATCCCCATGATTGAGATGTCACTCTCAAACACAAGTGTCCTCTGCTCGAGGTTGATAATTTGGATCATCTATGGAGAGCTTGGGTAATTATTAGGATTGGTCTTCACTTTGAGCTGTCGTCAGTTGGGAGTTCAACCTTCAACATACCTAAGGTAAATTGGCATGGATAACGTAGGAGGTGATGTTGGAGATCTATAGTTGGTTCTATAGAGACTTAGGAAACCTCACTGCTATACCAAGCATGGCTAGTAAGTTTTGGATAGGTTATCTCTAACGGTGGAATTATGAAGAAGAACACAAGAATTGATGCGTTGAGTTAGAACCTCAAGGATGCAGGTGTGACTCAGAGTTACTTTGGGATAGTGAGATTCTATTAGAAGATCATTGGAGGTATTACAATGATGGACAAACATCTCATCAAGACTTGGGATGTGCTCTATGCAAGAAAAGAGGTAGCCTATGCATTATGTCAATTAAGTGAGTTGGACCACCTGACACATGATATGGAGATATCCACTGTGGAACATGATATGCTCTCTTCTTGGACATAAGAGAGATATCTACATGGAACATTAGAGTCTAGAAGGCATTTACACTAAGTTGGGGTTGAGTTAGTGACATTATCATTTGATTTGAGTTGATTAAGACATGGAAGGTGCTATCATTTGGAGAAGAAAAATAAGAGTCATTGTCGATGCCCTTGGCAAGGGAGAGTTATGCTAAGAAGATTTGGATGACACCAGGGACTAAGCATTGTTCTTAAGCATTTAGCAACTTAACCTGAACATGAATGTACATATGTTTTCAAGATTGGTGATAGAACCTACTTTGGCAAAGAAAGTAAGGAGACTATGCTGGAATGTGAATGTATGAAGTAGGATGTCTGATAGTATGGATTAAAAAGGGATATAGCCAATCATCGTGAAGAGTTATTGCATTGCAGTTTGGATCAATGGGGACAAGAGTTTATCATACAAAGTGATCACAAGGTTGTCTTTATGAGAAGTGTAAAGAATGTTGATGTGAACAGTGAGCAAGTTTCCCGCCACAACGGTTCATTTAAGGTTGCTAGCAAAGAAACGAGGAATGGCCTAACAGTTGAAAGTTACCCAAGAATTGGTTTGGAGTTATCTCAAGGCTGATTGGAATACCTGTCAAAATCTCAGAAATAATGGGCCAATTACTCGAAGTTAGATTATCAAGGTATGTAGCAACAATGGAGTGACGCTAAGAGGATGAGGCTACTCGAACAAGTGAAGAAGATCTATAGCCAGAGTTTCCATATATCTTGGATCACTATCTTTCGAATCTCGGGACGAGATTCATCTTAAGGGGGGTAGAATTGTAACACCCTAAAATTTGCTTCTTTGGAAATAGAGCTAAAATGAGTTAATTTTGAATTTTTGTGCTCATGAAAACATAGGGAAATAATATTTTTCACTAAATTGAAAATTATCATAAGGTTTAGCAACTTGTTGATGCATTCATGCTGATGCATTTGTGTTTTTATATTGCTTGGTTTTGACCAAAGATCAAAATGAATTCAAGTTGTTCTTTTAAAATGCGTTTAGGTCAATTTTCCTTCTCCGATATACATATATTATTTTTATACAATCAAATTCCTTGTTTCTCATCTGTCAATCAACCTCTACTCACTTCTCAGGAATTTTTCTGACATTTTCTGTAGCTTATTTCCACTTGTCTGTGAGCATAATCTAATTTTTAGATGCTCCAAAATTACCTTTTAGTGAGCTCTAAATACTTTATTTGGGTTCCTCATGTTCCATAATGTCTTTGAAAAATTTTCCCGAATTTTCGGAGCTCTCGGAGTATTTTTCGCGGCTTAAATAATAATTTTGGACTTTTCTGAAATTATTTTATCCATGAAAATAATTAATTCTGAAAATAATAAATCTCTCATTTGTTTTCCAATGCTCAAATGTAACACCCTAAATTTTTGAACATTTTTAAGTAGGGAATTTGAATTACTTACGCAATTTTGTGAGCATTTTAACCTAGCAAAATAATAATTTTTGTTTAAATAAAATCAAATATAGGGATTAAATAAGTGTTTGTGCATACATGCCGATGCATATTTTTATTTGTGTGATTGGTTTTTATTTCAAGAAGAAAATGATTTCAAAAATCATTTGAAAATGTATTTGAAATATTAGAAAAAGAAAAGGAGATAGGAATTTATCTTTTTCCGAATTCGGCCCGAAGGCCCGGCCTTCCCCTCTTCTTGGGCTGCTCGGCCTCTTCACCGTGGCCCAGTCGGCGTTTTTCCCCGCGCCGCGAATGGGCCGAGCCCAGCTTGCTGAGACCGGTCAGCCGCCGCATCCCCCCTCTCTCGCTTGTTTCGCTGACGTCTCGGGCCCGCACGTCAGCCGCTCCGGGTCGTCTTCTTCCTCCCGCTCGTGTTCGAGCCGGACACTTTGGAGGAGTCCGATGCTGCCCCGACCTCCCCCTTGGCTTGCTCCTCACGTCGAGCCCCTCTTAAATAGTAGCCGCGGCCGCACCGTCCCTCCACAGCCCTAACCCGAAGCCACCCACCGCGAGACAAGCGCTAGCCACCGCAACCGCATAGCCGCCATTAGAGCTCGGGGGTAACACGGCGAGTTCGTTGATTCGGTCACCAACGTGAGCTTTCGAAGGGTTCGGGTTGCTCTTTCTAGATCGCCGAATCCTTTTTCTCCTTCAATTGTTGCCGACGTTGCTTAATTGGTCGTTTTGCCGTGCACAGGAGGTCCGCCGCCGCCATTGGTAGCCGCGTGGTGTTCCCCTCCAATTTTCGCCGCCCCGATCCGTCTAGGTGAGTTCGCGATCGCCTGCTCTTGCTCCCTGTGTTCTTGGTTCATCGAATTGCGCGCTAGTTCATCGGATTTGACAACGCCGGCGAGCAATTGCTCACCGCCGGCCATCCCGCCGCCGCCGGTCACTGTTGGTGGCCGGATTCCCTCTCTCTCTCTTTCCCGGTCAAATCCTGGCCGTTGAGATCTAATCCGACGGCCTATATTTCAAGATACCCCTTCGGCTGTCGTTTTTGCAAAAGAGCCCTTACAATTCTTTACTCCTGAACCCGCGGTCCATGGCGTACTCGCTGGTTTACGCTTTGGTAATTAGAAAACGTAATTTCGTCGGTTTTAATTGAAAATACGCTTTCAGCTATTTACAGAATTGCCACTAGATCTAAATAGGTCATAAAATCTCCGTTTTAACTCCGATTTGACCCGTTCAAGTTGCGTTAGGTTCATAATTTCATATTCTATCTATTAGTACTGCTGTACAGTAGGTTTTACACTTTTTAAATTTGAGGTTAGATTTAATCTATTACTTTAATAAAGTAAATCTTGTTTAAATCATAACTTTTCCGTTTAAGCTCCGATTTGCGTGAATTTCGCGTCTGTGTGATCCTAGAGCGATGTAGATTTGTTTTAAAAACTTTTCATCTTATTTTACTACTGTTGGTGTATTGTTCTAATTATAGCTTTGTTTGCTTTGCATGATTGCCCGTGGATGATTGTTGTTGATATGTTAATCGCAAATAGACGGTGATCAGTTCGTTGGTGATCAAGAGTACTTTTACGAGTCGGATCAACAGGATCAGCTAGATCAAGGCAAGTATAGCATGGGATCATCCTTGTTACCTATTCACTTTAATTTACTTAATTCATGCTGCATGTGTCTCTTTGTTAAGGATGCCTTAGTATTGATCCTGTCCCTTGAATCCTATGGTTATTGGCATTGGGTAGTGGCTAGTGCTTACATAAACAATGATCTTGTAATTTGACTAATGATATATGCAATAACTCTAAAAGATGCTTTTTAGCAACAGGGAACAAGAGGGCTAGAGTTATCTCTAGATTCCTCTCCGTAAGGACTTATCTGTAAGCGAACATCCGGGACTTACAGTACAGCTGTGAGGGCTACATGGCTCTGGCTTTAGTCATATAAGAGGACCTTTTCTAGCTTGTTAGTGGTTACCTTTATGGCGCAAGAGGGGTGTGTTCCGGGTTGGGTGTAGTGCGGCTCCTGTCCCTATGAGTATAGGCTGCGTGTTATTGTGCCATACGGAAGGGGGGCTCTACATTCGCAGGCCACAGAAACCTAGCGGCCCTAACTTGTTAGACGAACCTTGGAAAGACTTCATAGTGAAACTTGATTGTCCAATGGGGAGTCATGACCCCGGACTTTTGGGGATCACGACTCACAGTGAAAGTGTACAACCTCTGCAGAGTGTAAAACTGGTATATCAGCCGTGCTCACGGACACGAGCGGCCTTGGACCCTTACGGAATAGAGATCACTATTAATTTACTTGTTTTTGCTATTCATTATTCTCTTTACATGATCATATGTTTATTTCGGGAATTTACCCACTTGATGCTACTCAATTGCTTAAAACATGATCAACTAAAAGCTACATGCAGTTGAACCAGTGTCTAGCCTACTTGAGCTACATGAACCCCATGTTACACTTGTTGAGTACTTTTGTGCTCACCCTTGCATTCCCCACCACAGGATGGAATCCCGAAAGTGCAAATAGTGACTACTACTACTACTTTCCTGAAGATTACTAGACTTGTGGTCAACCAGTTGACGTGCCTGTGCTATGGAGCTAGCTACCACTATATTTATATTAAGTTTCCGCTTATTTATGTGAAGACTCTGTGATTCTATTCGTTATGTAATAAACATTTGTGATGATACTATTTATATTTGTCAACTTATGTGTGATTGATCTCTGGGCGCACATAAGAGTATGCACTCCATTTGTTCCTTAAAAATGGGTGTGACAGATTGGTATCAGAGCTATGTTGACTGTAGGACGCAAGCCTAGTTAGTAATGGTCGTTTTCGTTCTCTTTTCTTCACTTGTTTCATGCTTATTACTTTACCCTTGAAAATTGCTAAATTATTATGCTTCTTTCGCCTCATTCTATTATGAAAATATTGTCTCTAATTTCAACTCATCCTTGGACTAAAATCTGTAGATGCCTCGTGCCTGCAAGACTGCCCGCATCACCACTGGAGGATACTATCCACCCCGTTCCTTGGTGAAACCAGAAGAGCTTCAGGAGGAACCCGAAGAGCTTCATGAGGAACCCGAAGAGCTTCAGGAGGAATTAGAAGACACTACACCAACCCCACCATCAACACCAGAACAGGCGCCAGAACCAGCTTTGCCTCAGGAGGAAATTGAACCTAAGGAGGAAGTTATCTATTTAAGTGATGATGAAGATGTTGAGCTTGCTAACAACGGAGGACAGCCCCCTTCGCCTTCACCAGATGCTTCTGCTGAAATTGGAGTGCCATCCCTTCCTATGGGCTGGATTACAAGGATCCATCACAAATCAAGCCATGACACCCCGTCACACCACCGACTGAGTGACATACTTAATGCCTACTTCACGGATTGGGATCCTGCAATTGAGTATGTCTGCTGGGAGCATAAACACCCTCTGGAAACTACTTATTGGAAGTGCAGTGTGCGCATCTTCGTTAAGAACAATGAGTTGGGCACCTTTTTGCTAGATCGGTGTTTTTCCCATAGTGGACGCCGTGCCACTATAGAAGATGGTATAGAAGATGCAGCCTTTGAAGCATGCTTGGGACTTCGTCACCTTCGCTATGAGATTATGCAAGATGATCCATATTGCTATTTCCCTCGTGGAGATCCGGAGTATGGATGGGTAATGACTGACCCTGGGAATTTGGATTTAGTTCCTCGGGTCATGGTGGACTTTGGTCATGACATGATGGTGACAAATCGTCGGTTGGTAGCTCTGGTTAAAGCTTTGGGAAAAGACGTCAAGAGGTATCAAGAAGTGATAGATGGCTTAAGGATTGACCAAGGCATGGAACCGATCTATGATCATCATGAACACCAAGCCCGTACTTAGGAGTTGGAATACCATTTATGTAATAATACGATAGTTCGAGTAGTGTCAAGTTAAGTTGAGTTTGTGGTGTCGTGTGAACTTTGTGTGGTTAGTTGAGTTATTATTGTGCTTATGTGTGAGTTGGATTTTCCATGTAATGAGTGCTGGAGCTTTGTGGGCCTGTCTACAAAAGTTCCAAGTTATACAATATTAA
Organism: Saccharum spontaneum; assembly: GCA_022457205.1. NCBI lineage: Eukaryota > Viridiplantae > Streptophyta > Magnoliopsida > Poales > Poaceae > Saccharum > Saccharum spontaneum. The sequence continues at coordinate 4,411,255 of CM039614.1, forward strand.
GTTTTAGTGTGATAAATAAATAATTTAGTTGGGTTAACTTTTCTCCCTGTTCTGTCTTTTCTGGAGCGATCTGTCTTTCCTTTTATGCTTAAAATTAACTGATCAGCGAAAAATTCTGAAATTTTTATGAGAGAGTCTAGACCCATGTACCTTTCCAATGCCTCTGGAATCAACTTTTTATCTATTCTGGATCATGAGTTATAATTGTTACAAGATGAAGTTACTGTGCAGTCTGGAGGTCAGAAACAGTTTCTGTTGTGTTCTATTTTTGGGTAACTTCGTGACAGAATCTGGAAGTATGAGTTAAATAAAAGTTCTAGATAATTTCATAAGCTTTCCAACCATATAAAGAACACCTCTACTGGATATCTGTAACTCGAGATAGGTTTGTTTTACCGAACAGCTGAAAATGGGATGTGTCCAGAAAATTTTCAGATTCTAATCTCTATCTCTAGAATTGTCTATTATGTGGTAATCTCTAAGATTTGATATTATATTGGATAACAGATGTCTGGAAGAGGACGAGGTCGAGGCCGTGGTCGTGGAATTGGACCAACACCTACTATTCATGAGCTTTTGGCCATACAGACACAGCTAATGGAAGCTCTGGTGAACAATCAGCAAAATCAGCCAGTTGGAGGAGCACCTGCGCGAGATAAGCGTGGAGAGTTTTTGAAGGGTCATCCCCCAGTGTTTACACATGCCTCAGATCCACTGGAAGCTGATGATTGGCTTCGTGCAGTAGAGAAGCAACTCAACATTGCTCAGTGTAATGATCAGCAGAAGGTGTTGTTTGCTTCAGGACAACTTCAAGGAGCAGCTCAAGATTGGTGGGATTCATATCAGTATGGCCGTCCTGCCAATGCTCCCGCTATTACTTGGCAGGAATTTACCGAGAGTTTTAGGTCCTACCATATACCAGAGGGGGTGATAGCATTGAAGGCAGAAGAATTTCGCAATTTGACACAGGGATCTATGCCTGTGGCAGAGTATAGAGACAAGTTTGCTCAGTTGTCACGTTATGCGCCAAATGAGGTGGCTAATGATGCTGATAAGCAGCGACTTTTCCTGAAGGGTCTGCATGATGGTCTTCAACTGCAGCTAATGTCGAATGCTTACCCAGATTATCAAACTCTAGTGAATCGCGCTATTGTGGTGGATAATAAGCGCAAGGAGATGGATGCTAAAAGAAAGAGACTTCAGGGACAGATATCTGGGAATAACACTCGCCAACGTACTGGTTATCAACAAGGTTTTCAGCAGAGGTATCCGCCCAACCAATGGAATCGTGGTCAACTTCCTCCACGTAATCAGTTTCTGCAACGTCCTCCTTATCAGTCGCAGAATGGCAATCAACGCTCTCAACAGCAGAATGGGAACCAGAATCAGCGACAGAGTACCCCTAACAACACCCCAATGAAGACTAGTGCTCCTAATACTCCAACCAAGTGCTTCCGTTGTGGAAAGGAGGGTCACTTGTCTTATAACTGTCCTGAGAAGGCCAACCAGCAAACTCCTCAGAAGCAGAATAGTAATCAGAAGCCACCCTACTACGGGAAGGTGACTCACTTGTCGGAGGAGACTGCAATGTCGGAACCTGAAGTTATGCTCGGTACGTTCGATGTCCACTCCATCCCTGCCATTGTTCTTTTTGATTCTGGAGCTTCGCATTCATTCATATCTCAAATATTTGTTAAGACAAATAGCATTCCTTTGTGTGCCATGAAAAACCCTATACTAGTTAACTCGCCTGGGGGTAGTATGCAAGCTTCCTATCAATGCCTCCCTATTAGTTTAAATTTAAGGGGGGTAGAGTTCAAAGTGAGTCCTATAGTGTTGAGAACAGCTGGGATTGATCTTATTCTGGGATTAGACTGGATGAAGCAAAATCAGGCAGTGATTCAGTGTAAGGAAAAGGCAGTAGCCCTGACAACACCGAAGGGAGATCGCATTAGTGTGGAGATTGTAGTGCAGAAGCCGCAGACAGCTACAGTAAATCGACTGGATGATAATGCTAATCAAGAGGATCCAGTTGTGGATGAATTTCCGGATGTGTTCCCCGACGACTTGCTAGGTATGCCACCCGACCGCGACATTGAGTTTATTATTGAATTATTGCCTGGAACTGCACCTATAGCTAAGCGTCCATATAGGATGGGGGTTAACGAATTAGAAGAACTTAAGAAACAAATAAAAGAATTGCAAGAGAAAGGTTTTATTCGTCCTAGCTCATCACCATGGGGAGCTCCTGTGATCTTTGTGGATAAGAAGGATGGTTCTCAACGGATGTGTGTTGATTATCGGTCACTCAATGAGGTAACTATCAAGAATAAGTACCCACTGCCCAGGATTGATGATTTGTTTGATCAGTTGAGAGGTGCTTGTGTGTTCTCCAAGATTGACCTTCGCTCTGGCTATCATCAGTTGAAGATTCGTGCCACAGATATACCTAAGACAGCATTC
>CM039614.1:4413817-4481317 GCA_022457205.1 Saccharum spontaneum
AACAATATTAAGTTTTAGTGTGATAAATAAATAATTTAGTTGGGTTAACTTTTCTCCCTGTTCTGTCTTTTCTGGAGCGATCTGTCTTTCCTTTTATGCTTAAAATTAACTGATCAGCGAAAAATTCTGAAATTTTTATGAGAGAGTCTAGACCCATGTACCTTTCCAATGCCTCTGGAATCAACTTTTTATCTATTCTGGATCATGAGTTATAATTGTTACAAGATGAAGTTACTGTGCAGTCTGGAGGTCAGAAACAGTTTCTGTTGTGTTCTATTTTTGGGTAACTTCGTGACAGAATCTGGAAGTATGAGTTAAATAAAAGTTCTAGATAATTTCATAAGCTTTCCAACCATATAAAGAACACCTCTACTGGATATCTGTAACTCGAGATAGGTTTGTTTTACCGAACAGCTGAAAATGGGATGTGTCCAGAAAATTTTCAGATTCTAATCTCTATCTCTAGAATTGTCTATTATGTGGTAATCTCTAAGATTTGATATTATATTGGATAACAGATGTCTGGAAGAGGACGAGGTCGAGGCCGTGGTCGTGGAATTGGACCAACACCTACTATTCATGAGCTTTTGGCCATACAGACACAGCTAATGGAAGCTCTGGTGAACAATCAGCAAAATCAGCCAGTTGGAGGAGCACCTGCGCGAGATAAGCGTGGAGAGTTTTTGAAGGGTCATCCCCCAGTGTTTACACATGCCTCAGATCCACTGGAAGCTGATGATTGGCTTCGTGCAGTAGAGAAGCAACTCAACATTGCTCTGTGTAATGATCAGCAGAAGGTGTTGTTTGCTTCAGGACAACTTCAAGGAGCAGCTCAAGATTGGTGGGATTCATATCAGTATGGCCGTCCTGCCAATGCTCCCGCTATTACTTGGCAGGAATTTACCGAGAGTTTTAGGTCCTACCATATACCAGAGGGGGTGATAGCATTGAAGGCAGAAGAATTTCGCAATTTGACACAGGGATCTATGCCTGTGGCAGAGTATAGAGACAAGTTTGCTCAGTTGTCACGTTATGCGCCAAATGAGGTGGCTAATGATGCTGATAAGCAGCGACTTTTCCTGAAGGGTCTGCATGATGGTCTTCAACTGCAGCTAATGTCGAATGCTTACCCAGATTATCAAACTCTAGTGAATCGCGCTATTGTGGTGGATAATAAGCGCAAGGAGATGGATGCTAAAAGAAAGAGACTTCAGGGACAGATATCTGGGAATAACACTCGCCAACGTACTGGTTATCAACAAGGTTTTCAGCAGAGGTATCCGCCCAACCAATGGAATCGTGGTCAACTTCCTCCACGTAATCAGTTTCTGCAACGTCCTCCTTATCAGTCGCAGAATGGCAATCAACGCTCTCAACAGCAGAATGGGAACCAGAATCAGCGACAGAGTACCCCTAACAACACCCCAATGAAGACTAGTGCTCTAATACTCCACCAAGTGCTTCCGTTGTGGAAAGGAGGGTCACTTGTCTTATAACTGTCCTGAGAAGGCCAACCAGCAAACTCCTCAGAAGCAGAATAGTAATCAGAAGCCACCCTACTACGGGAAGGTGACTCACTTGTCGGAGGAGACTGCAATGTCGGAACCTGAAGTTATGCTCGGTACGTTCGATGTCCACTCCATCCCTGCCATTGTTCTTTTTGATTCTGGAGCTTCGCATTCATTCATATCTCAAATATTTGTTAAGACAAATAGCATTCCTTTGTGTGCCATGAAAAACCCTATACTAGTTAACTCGCCTGGGGGTAGTATGCAAGCTTCCTATCAATGCCTCCCTATTAGTTTAAATTTAAGGGGGGTAGAGTTCAAAGTGAGTCCTATAGTGTTGAGAACAGCTGGGATTGATCTTATTCTGGGATTAGACTGGATGAAGCAAAATCAGGCAGTGATTCAGTGTAAGGAAAAGGCAGTAGCCCTGACAACACCGAAGGGAGATCGCATTAGTGTGGAGATTGTAGTGCAGAAGCCGCAGACAGCTACAGTAAATCGACTGGATGATAATGCTAATCAAGAGGATCCAGTTGTGGATGAATTTCCGGATGTGTTCCCCGACGACTTGCTAGGTATGCCACCCGACCGCGACATTGAGTTTATTATTGAATTATTGCCTGGAACTGCACCTATAGCTAAGCGTCCATATAGGATGGGGGTTAACGAATTAGAAGAACTTAAGAAACAAATAAAAGAATTGCAAGAGAAAGGTTTTATTCGTCCTAGCTCATCACCATGGGAGCTCCTGTGATCTTTGTGGATAAGAAGGATGGTTCTCAACGGATGTGTGTTGATTATCGGTCACTCAATGAGGTAACTATCAAGAATAAGTACCCACTGCCCAGGATTGATGATTTGTTTGATCAGTTGAGAGGTGCTTGTGTGTTCTCCAAGATTGACCTTCGCTCTGGCTATCATCAGTTGAAGATTCGTGCCACAGATATACCTAAGACAGCATTCACCACCCGATATGGTTTGTATGAGTATACAGTAATGTCCTTTGGTTTGACTAATGCTCCTGCATACTTTATGTACCTGATGAATAAGGTATTTATGGAGTATCTTGATAAGTTTGTAGTAGTGTTCATCGATGATATCCTGGTATACTCTAAGACTAAGGAAGAACATGTGGAACATTTGAGGTTGGTCCTGCAGAAGCTCAGAGAGCATAAGCTCTATGCTAAGCGTAGTAAATGCGAGTTTTGGTTAAAGGAAGTTGCTTTTCTGGGTCATGTGGTCTCTAATGGTGGAATATCAGTGGATCCTAGTAAGGTAAGAGATGTGTTGAATTGGAAACCGCCAACTGATGTGGGAGAAATTCGTAGTTTCTTGGGATTGGCTGGATATTATAGAAGATTCATTGAAGGGTTTTCTAAGCTTGCCAAGCCAATGACGGTGCTGCTGGAAAAGAATGCTAAATTTGTGTGGTCTGATAAGTGTCAGGTTAATTTTGAGGAGCTAAAGAAACGATTGACAACAGCCCCGGTGTTAGTTTTGCCAGATTTGAATAAGAGCTTCTCTATTTATTGTGATGCATCTCGTTTGGGTCTTGGTTGTGTGCTTATGCAGGAAGGCAAAGTAGTAGCATATGCATCTCGACAGTTGAGGAAGCATGAGTTAAATTATCCTACCCATGACTTGGAGTTAGCAGCCGTTGTGCATGCCTTGAAAATATGGAGGCATTATTTGATTGGACATAAAAGTGATATTTACACTGACCATAAGAGTTTGAAGTACATTTTCACTCAATCAGATCTGAACTTGAGACAACGTCGATGGTTAGAGTTGATTAAGGATTATGATCTGGAGGTACACTATCATCCGGGTAAAGCTAATGTGGTTGCTGATGCCCTTAGTAGGAAGAGCTATGCTAACGAGGTACAAGTAATGCCGATGTCAAATGAGTTATGTGCTGAGATTGAGCATCTAAACTTGGGTATTGCCGTTAATGCAGTGGAATTAGTAGTAGAGCCTATGTTAGAGCAACAAATACACGAGGGTCAGTTGACAGATGGCAAGATAAAGGAGATAGTAGGGAATATACCGAAAGGTAAAGCCCCTGGGTTCCGGTTGGATGACAAGGGAACCCTATGGTTTGGAAAACGATTATGTGTGTCTGAGGACAAAGCTATAAGAGGAGCAATCCTACGGGAGGCTCATGAGTCCGCTTATTCTATTCATCCTGGAAGTACTAAGATGTATATGGATTTACGAGAAAAGTATTGGTGGCACGGTTTGAAAAGAGATGTTGCAGAGTATGTTGCACTATGTGACACATGTCAGAGGGTTAAAGCTGAACATCAAAGACCTGCAGGATTGCTGCAACCGATGCAGATACCCGAGTGGAAGTGGGAAGAAGTTGGTATGGACTTCATAGTAGGATTACCACGCACTCAGAGGGGTTTTGATTCAATATGGGTTATAGTGGATCGTTTGACTAAAGTTGCTCATTTTATACCAGTTAGAACTACGTATTCCAGTGCAAAGTTGGCAGAGTTGTATTTGGAAAGAATAGTAAGTTTGCATGGAGTTCCGAAGAAGATAGTGTCTGATCGAGGTACCCAGTTTACATCGTATTACTGGCAGAAAGTACAAGAGTCATTAGGGACTAAGCTGAATTTTAGCACAGCGTATCATCCTCAGACAGATGGGCAAACAGAAAGGATTAATCAGATATTGGAGGATATGTTAAGAGCTTGTGCTTTGCAGTATGGTACAAGTTGGGACAAGAGTTTGCCGTATGCAGAGTTTTCCTATAATAACAGTTATCAGAAAAGTTTACAGATGGCACCCTTTGAAGCTTTGTATGGTAGGAAGTGTAGAACTCCATTGTTTTGGAATCAGACGGGAGAGAGTCAAGTATTTGGACCAGATGTGCTTAAGAATGCTGAGAAACAAGTAAGAATGATTCGAAATAACTTGAAAGCAGCTTAGTCGCGACAGAAAAGTTATGCCGATACTCGACGAAGAGAGTTGACTTTCGAAGTAGGAGATTATGTTTATCTGAAGGTGTCGCCTATGAGAGGTGTGAAAAGGTTTAATCGGAAGGAAAGTTAGCACCGAGGTATGTCGGTCCTTTTAAGATCTTAGAGAGGCGTGGTGAAGTGGCTTATCAGTTGGAATTGCCTGAGAGTTTAGCAGGGGTGCATGATGTGTTTCATGTGTCACAGTTAAAGAAATGTCTGCGTGTACCGGAAGAACAGATACCGTTGGAAGAACTCACTGTTAAGGAAAATCTTACTTATGAGGAGTATCCTGTGAAAATTTTGGAGACAGCGGAAAGAGTTACCCGAAGCCGAGTTATAAAGATGTGTAAAGTTCAGTGGAGTCGGTATTCGGAAGCAGAGGCTACGTGGGAAAGAGAAGAGGATTTAAGAAAAGCATACCCACAGTTGTTTGAGTAAGCATCGTCCGAATCTCGGGACGAGATTCTTTTAAGGGGGGTAGAATTGTAACACCCTAAATTTTTGAACATTTTTAAATAGGGAATTTGAATTACTTACGCAATTTTGTGAGCATTTTAACCTAGCAAAATAATAATTTTTGTTTAAATAAAATCAAATATAGGGATTAAATAAGTGTTTGTGCATACATGCCGATGCATATTTTTATTTGTGTGATTGGTTTTTATTTCAAGAAGAAAATGATTTCAAAAATCATTTGAAAATGTATTTGAAATATTAGAAAAAGAAAAGGAGATAGGAATTTATCTTTTTCCGAATTCGGCCCGAAGGCCCGGCCTTCCCCTCTTCTTCTTGGGCTGCTCGGCCTCTTCACCGTGGCCCAGTCGGCGTTTTTCCCCGCGCCGCGAATGGGCCGAGCCCAGCTTGCTGAGACCGGTCAGCCGCCGCATCCCCCCTCTCTCGCTTGTTTCGCTGACGTCTCGGGCCCGCACGTCAGCCGCTCCGGGTCGTCTTCTTCCTCCCGCTCGTGTTCGAGCCGGACACTTTGGAGGAGTCCGATGCTGCCCCGACCTCCCCCTTGGCTTGCTCCTCACGTCGAGCCCCTCTTAAATAGTAGCCGCGGCCGCACCGTCCCTCCACAGCCCTAACCCGAAGCCACCCACCGTGAGACAAGCGCTAGCCACCGCAACCGCATAGCCGCCATTAGAGCTCGGGGGTAACACGGCGAGTTCGTTGATTCGGTCACCAACGTGAGCTTTCGAAGGGTTCGGGTTGCTCTTTCTAGATCGCCGAATCCTTTTTCTCCTTCAATTGTTGCCGACGTTGCTTAATTGGTCGTTTTGCCGTGCACAGGAGGTCCGCCGCCGCCATTGGTAGCCGCGTGGTGTTCCCCTCCAATTTTCGCCGCCCCGATCCGTCTAGGTGAGTTCGCGATCGCCTGCTCTTGCTCCCTGTGTTCTTGGTTCATCGAATTGCGCGCTAGTTCATCGGATTTGACAACGCCGGCGAGCAATTGCTCACCGCCGGCCGTCCCGCCGCCGCCGGTCACTGTTGGTGGCCGGATTCCCTCTCTCTCTCTTTCCCGGTCAAATCCTGGCCGTTGAGATCTAATCCGACGGCCTATATTTCAAGATACCCCTTCGGCTGTCGTTTTTGCAAAAGAGCCCTTACAATTCTTTACTCCTGAACCCGCGGTCCATGGCGTACTCGCTGGTTTATGCTTTGGTAATTAGAAAACGTAATTTCGTCGGTTTTAATTGAAAATACGCTTTCAGCTATTTACAGAATTGCCACTAGATCTAAATAGGTCATAAAATCTCCGTTTTAACTCCGATTTGACCCGTTCAAGTTGCGTTAGGTTCATAATTTCATATTCTATCTATTAGTACTGCTGTACAGTAGGTTTTACACTTTTTAAATTTGAGGTTAGATTTAATCTATTACTTTAATAAAGTAAATCTTGTTTAAATCATAACTTTTCCGTTTAAGCTCCGATTTGTGTGAATTTCGCGTCTGTGTGATCCTAGAGCGATGTAGATTTGTTTTAAAAACTTTTCATCTTATTTTACTACTGTTGGTGTATTGTTCTAATTATAGCTTTGTTTGCTTTGCATGATTGCCCCTGGATGATTGTTGTTGATATGTTAATCGCAAATAGACGGTGATCAGTTCGTTGGTGATCAAGAGTACTTTTACGAGTCGGATCAACAGGATCAGCTAGATCAAGGCAAGTATAGCATGGGATCATCCTTGTTACCTATTCACTTTAATTTACTTAATTCATGCTGCATGTGTCTCTTTGTTAAGGATGCCTTAGTATTGATCCTGTCCCTTGAATCCTATGGTTATTGGCATTGGGTAGTGGCTAGTGCTTACATAAACAATGATCTTGTAATTTGACTAATGATATATGCAATAAATCTAAAAGATGCTTTTTAGCAACAGGGAATAAGAGGGCTAGAGTTATCTCTAGATTCCTCTCCGTAAGGACTTATCTGTAAGCGAACATCCGGGACTTACAGTACAGCTGTGAGGGCTACATGGCTCTGGCTTTAGTCATATAAGAGGACCTTTTCTAGCTTGTTAGTGGTTACCTTTATGGCGCAAGAGGGGTGTGTTCCGGGTTGGGTGTAGTGCGGCTCCTGTCCCTATGAGTATAGGCTGCGTGTTATTGTGCCATACGGAAGGGGGGCTCTACATTCGCAGGCCATAGAAACCTAGCGGCCCTAACTTGTTAGACGAACCTTGGAAAGACTTCATAGTGAAACTTGATTGTCCAATGGGGAGTCATGACCCCGGACTTTTGGGGATCACGACTCACAGTGAAAGTGTACAACCTCTGCAGAGTGTAAAACTGGTATATCAGCCGTGCTCACGGACACGAGCGGCCTTGGACCCTTACGGAATAGAGATCACTATTAATTTACTTGTTTTTGCTATTCATTATTCTCTTTACATGATCATATGTTTATTTCGGGAATTTACCCACTTGATGCTACTCAATTGCTTAAAACATGATCAACTAAAAGCTACATGCAGTTGAACCAGTGTCTAGCCTACTTGAGCTACATGAACCCCATGTTACACTTGTTGAGTACTTTTGTGCTCACCCTTGCATTCCCCACCACAGGATGGAATCCTGAAAGTGCAAATAGTGACTACTACTACTACTTTCCTGAAGATTACTAGACTTGTGGTCAACCAGTTGACGTGCCTGTGCTATGGAGCTAGCTACCACTATATTTATATTAAGTTTCCGCTTATTTATGTGAAGACTCTGTGATTCTATTCGTTATGTAATAAACATTTGTGATGATACTATTTATATTTGTCAACTTATGTGTGATTGATCTCTGGGCGCACATAAGAGTATGCACTCCATTTGTTCCTTAAAAATGGGTGTGACATCAAAGCCCATGTGCAATAATCCTAATAAATCTCAAAGGCCCATACATTTATTTACTAATGGGCTTAAATGATTACTTAGGCCTATTAGCGGAGGTGGATGGTGCAACGTCAATTAACACCATATCGCTAGTTGACTTGGGTGGAGAGTTTTCCTCCCTATATATACGTACCTACTCATGGGCAAAGCACACCAAAAACTACCGTAGAGGAGCCCCTAGTTTAGAAAATCTCTTGTGTAGTAAATTATATTTTCTCCTCCTTCTCTTGTCGCCGTCCGACGAAGCCACCAGGCGTTCTACTCCAAGAAGAAGAAGAGGTATTTACTTGAATTCCACCGTCTAGATCACATTAAAAACCAGATTTTGATTTATTTTCGAAACTAGGTATTTACAAAACTGCCACTATCTTGTTTAGGCCATATCTTCTACGTTTTAACTCTGATTTGATCCGTTCAAATTGCGTTAGGTTCGTATTTGCGAGCTCTACATGTTGGTAGTACTGTACAGTAGGTTTGGAAAATTTAATTTTTAAGTTTATATTAAAGTAATTATTTATCTATAGGAAATCTTAGAAAATTCGTAACTTTCACATTTTAATTCCAAATTTCGTGATCTTTACGTCTGTGTGATCGTAGTAACGTGTAGAAGAGTTTTACAAACTTTTTATACTGTTAGTGCTACTGTTGGTTAGGTTTTCTATCTTTAAGATTCGATGTTAGATTTAATCTATTACTTTACTAAAGAAAATCTCGTTTAATTCATAACTTATTTGTTTTAATTCTGAATTAGTCCGTTCAAATTGCAATGGATTTATAACAATATGAACTACGTAATAGTATTAATGTTTTCTTTATCAAAATCTCTGGAATTTCATAGTTTAGATCTAATTTGATTAATAACTGTGCAACTAGATTTATGAATAGAATATTATTGATTTCTCCTTTAGTTTTCTAAATTTAAATGTAATTTAGCCTAAGTCACTTTTGAATCTATAAAAAGTATTTTTATATAGTTAAAACAAATGAGACCTATAATTTTCTATTTTTGTATAACAAAATCTTTCGGTAGTTGTTTCTTTTACCGTAGCTCCGATTAGCGTGTTTTTCGCGCCTGTGTGTTCGTAGCAATGCGTAGAACATCTTTAAAACCTTTTCACTTATTGTTTCATATGTTTGGTGTACTGTTCTAATTATTATTCATTGTTGCTTCGTGTATGATTGCTCGATGTGTGTGTGGTGATTTATTGATCAAGTCCAGTCGGTGAGATTTACGTGGAGATTCAAGAAGCTATTAATTGAAGATTTGGATCAGAGAAAGGATCTCAATTTAAGGCAAGTATAGCATGGGATCATTCTTGTTTCCTAATCACCTTTAATATACTTAATTCATGTGCATGTGTCTACTTTGTTACCACTAAGGATATCCTAGTTTTTGTATCTTGTACCTTGACACCCATGGGACATTGCATTGGGTAGTATTTATACTAGTGCTCAAGATAAATAACCATGATCTGTAACTTGACTAATGGTATATACAATATACGTTTAAAAGATGCTTTATAGTAACATGACTCAAGGGGGCTAGAGCATTGGGCTATCTTATGGTGCTCTAGTTTCTCTCCATAAGGACTTATCTGTAAGCGAACATCCGGGACTTACAGTACAACTGTGAGGGCTATATGGCTCTGGTTTTAGCTCAGTATGAGGACCTTTTCTAGCTTGTTAGAGGTTACCCTTGTGGCGCAAATGGGGTAAAGCAGACTGTGGATCCCTGCGTGGTGTATCACACGGACTGACTTCTGAAACCTAGCGGCCCTAACTTGTTAGACGAACCTTTGAAAGGCTTCATAGTGTTTCCCTGCCTGCTCACCTTGGAAGTGTTTTGGGAGTCGCGATCCCGGGCATATGGGTAATCATGACTCACAGTGAAAGTGTACAACCTCTGCAGAGTGTAAAACTGTTATAACAACTGTGCTCACGGTCACGAGTGGCCTTGGACCCTTACAGAATAAATGATGAACACTGATGATAATGATAATATTGATAATATTGATGCTCACTAATGATTATTGTTTCTTGCGAAACATTATTCTCGTTTACATGATCATGAGGTTATTTGGGCTTATGATAAACTTGTTGCTACTCGAATGCTAAAAAGATGACTCATTAAAAGCTATTGCAGTAGACCCGTGTCAAACCTTTTGAGCCTCATGAACCCCATGATATATTTGCTGAGTTCGATATGGACTCACTCTTGCTATTTCCCATATCTCAGGAAGAGTACCAGACTGCTAGATTCTGGAATTTGTTAGGCTTGTGATCAACTAGTTAGTTTGTTCCTGGAGTGAAGTCTACACCCGGTGTTCGGAGTTGTCTTTCCGTTGTGTTGCTCTTTAAGGTATATTTTATATCATTGTGTTATGTATATTAAGCATTTGTTTCTTGATATTACACTTATCTGTGGCTATATGTGAGATTTGACTACTTTATTTAATATATGGTGTATGTCTGATTTTGTCCTTAAAACCGGGTGTGACACCAGTTTTTCACCTATCTAGGAACTGGAGACGAGTGAGTGGGTGGGAAAGAGGGTTGGACGAAGCTGGACAAAAGCCGAAGAAGTTGCTGGAACCGGTCGCATTGTATCATTAGAAAAGTTGTTGTTGAATATATTTTCATGATAAAAAATTATTTAGAGATACAGATGTTGTTAATATATTTTCTAAAAATCTAATCATACTTGAGAAAGTTTAACCAGCATGAATCCCATAATGCCATTCATTTTTTGGGGCCGGCGGGAGTACATTTTAAGCTAAATAATGAGCTAGGGACATTACCTCATATGACACGAGGTCATCTACCAGTCTGAGAATCACGGAAAGTGCCTCCACCATTTTAGGTACACTGGAAACCCAATCAAAGCAATCCTTTGTTGCTATATTATGCATCCCAATGAAGGAAGCACATGCCAAAACGGGATATCCAATACTTATCATTGAAATATTCAGATGTTCTTCAACGGACTTTGGAATGTATCCTTCTTGAAGCATTTTTACCTCTATGTTGTAGCTTCTAACCAAGTCTTTTATCTGTAAATTGAAGATAGTGAATATGCATTTTTCACACATATCAAAATTAAAGCTAGATCGAGTATGTGTTTATATACACCTAATGATTTCCTGGATAATCATTCAAATTGCATTGAGACCCAAAAATCTAAAACATCTAGATAATTAAGGATGTTAACTCACAGAGTGTCTTAGGTATGGCATGCGATATTTCTCCTCCTGGTGGAGCATATTTTCAATGGTCTCATAGCTATTGAATACTGTCTCTAAACCAAATTTCATGCACCCTGGAAGGTCATGAGCCCCCATTGAATTCCAGCTAGACATGATATATAGTACACAAAAACTTGTGAGTTCTATATGGTCACAATGATAGAAAAATATTACTACATATGTAATGCTAGCTAGAAAAATGTTAGTAGATACATAACTTTTCAATGCAATTCAACTATGTAATTATATTTGCTCCGTACGCACTCACTACCATTACAAAAACAAATTTGTGACAATGGATTCTATTTATAGAGTTCAGACTCTTGATGTAATGTTAATTAAAATCATCTGGGTACAATGGCCACTGCCTGGCTTTGTAAATCAATCTTCAAAGGCAAGTCTCTTAAAGAAACTATTTTATAAATGTGATTATTTCCAGGTGTGTCTTCTAGGTTTGTAAATACTAGCATAGAAAAATCCATAGCCTTTTGATATGAAGACATCACAGGTCCAATGCAATCTTTAATTTTGTAGTTGACAACATTATCTTTTAAAAGCTCATATTTTAGCTCCGACTTTGACATGATACCAAAAGTTTTAGCTCTCAGTGATCTTTATAGTTGACAAGTTTTCTTTGAGATATTTTATAGCGCTATATATCCATTTTAAATCATCAAATTTGGAATTTTCAAAAAAACCTTGGTGTTGATATAATCTATACTTGGTTGTAGTTCTTGACACAATCCTAAATTACCAAGTTGTAGCTCTTGACACAATCTACAAATTTGTTGTTTGCATTTTTTTGTTTGAGATATTTTTGGGGCCTAAATACTTGGTTTAACTCCACATTTTTAAAGTTTTGAAATTTTGAAATTCAAATTTTGTCATCATTTTTGGATCGTCCTCATGTATGGCGACATGTAGATGGAAGTTTTCATGTATGGTGATGTATGAACTAAGGAAAAGATTAAGCGAAAAAGAAGCAACTCATTAATATCATTTGCATTATGGTCACCTCAAGGAAACAATATATACTCTACTTCCAACGTCATGTATATAACTTTAGTAAAAAAAAATTATTGCGTGAAAATTTCATTGTAAAGATAGAGAAAATCTTTAGTGAACCTAAGATAAAGATATTTTCAAGGAGGAATACAAACCTTTCAATGCACTTGGTAAATATTTCACATTCTTCCAGAGTTGCATAAGAATCATAAGTATCATCCAAAAGGGTCTCAATTGCAGCGATCATTGTCACTATTATTCGGCCTCGTGAATAACATGGTTCGTAGTATACCCCTAATATCCACAGATAGCACTCCACGAGTCTATCTCGAACAAATGGAAGCCTCGATTCGATATGTATATCCTTCCACCACCTATAAATTTATTAGAGGTAATATTATCTGTAATGGATCTGGTTCGTAATTTGATATATAATTAGATCGAAAAGAGTTACTTCACCTTGAAATGATATCCAGCTCATGTTGGTGGTGGAGTTGCATAATATTTGAGTTCAACTTTGCAAGTTGCAACACCTTCTCATGCACCGTGGTATCTTTCTCATATGCTGTGATGCAATACTTCAACTCATAAATTCTAGCTCTTCGAGGGAGGGGGATCTCAAGTGCAGACTTCATTTCACGTGCCAATGATGAGTCTTCCATGTAGGGTATCATTGTTTCTAAACGCCTTTGGCAGTATAGTATGGCTTCGTCAAGTATTATGTCTCCATCAGTCCTCATATGTGCAGCATTGTAAAGGTTCAGTAGGTCTTTAGGACTGTCCGCTAGAAATCCTCCTTCATCTTTGAACCTCACAAACACGTCTGAAATATGCCATGGAATTGTTCGGCTTGAATTTACAGAATTAGAAGAAACTATAATATATATGCTTTATTTTTATGACTTTTCTCAGCACATTTGTTGCAGGAGCTATTATGTATAATTGCCCTGGTCCGTTAAACACCATTTTTTTTTCAGAGCTGACTTGTATAAAGTTGAACCATATAAGAGGACATATATGCTATATATGACTCCATATGTGAAGGGTGTGGTGTTAATTAACCAATTATAAGAGTAAGACATAGCATGCAAAATGTTAACGTTGAAACATCTACTTTTGGTAAAAATGTATATGTAAAGTCATAAATTCGATAGCTATATACGTGAGTGAAATAAGCATGGTACGTATAATATTAAGTTGTGCTTAAACTAATGACGATGCTCACTAATTCGACCGTGAAAAAAGTTGGCTGCTATACCTGGCGAGACCGGGTATCGATGTTTCCGAAGTAGACAAAACCACAGTGCTACCGTTCCAAGATCACAGTCACTAACATCAGCAGTCTCAATCTGTGCTAGTGTCGCACTGATTTCTTCTTCGAACAGGTGATCCAAGCATAGACGCTCCAATGCATCAATGAGGTGGAGCCTACTGCTAGTAGTAGTTGAACTTGCAATCATTTTGGCCACTTCTTCCCTGAGTTTATCCACTTGTTCTTGCATCTGAATCTGCTGAAAATAGTAAAGTATAAATATATAAAATTTCTATTCCATTAGAAGGAAATTCTTAGAATCTATCGCATCATTAATTAGTTTCTTTAGATATAAGCAGGTATAGACCAAGAAAAGTAAATACATCTGTAAATATATAGCCAGACCTGTTGTTGTGGTGAAGCTGCTGCTGGGTTGGAGTAGCCAAGGAAGAAATCTCCCCAGATAGATGGCTGGAAAATGCCGGCGGTCTGCCTCAGGCGGTTGTCACCTTTGTTGTCAAGGTCATCATGCCGTGTTCTTGCGGCGGAACATTGTAACCTGCTGGGCTGCCGCCATGAAATACCGCCTGGCCATTGCCTGAGCGGCGGCGGCGATGTCACAGCAGCAGAAATATGGTTGCAGGTCCTCATGCTGCTGCTGCACTCTTGTGGTTAGAGAAGCTGCTGGCTATGTGTATATAGAGAGAGAGAGAGAGAGAGAGATTTTACTGCTGCTGTGCATCTCCCAGACTATATTTTTCTTCCTTGCACTCAAGTACATATATTTTCATGAATTGCAAACGCTTCCTTGGGCTCCTGTTTGTTTCCGATTATTGGTACCACACTTGAATACAAAAAATAATACCTATTGCCGTACGTACATGTTAACACATGTGCGTGCGTGGACCCACGTACCACTGTGCTGCGTTGAAGAGAACCGTCCTCCGCGGAAAAATCATCACAACCTCGCCTCGCGCTCACTTTGCAATCGTTGTCGCCTTGTGCACCATCGCTCAACCTCAATCAGTGGCCTACATGTTAGATTGATCCCGTTTTGATGATAATTGTCTAGTTTTAATCTCTATTCAATTTTGAAACAACAGGATATCTTGTTTAGAGAACAAATGAGTAAAGTAAAGTGCTTCTGAATTAGCATTATTTAAAGAAGTTTTCGTATTTCTGCTGCAAAGTTTAAGTTTATTGTCTTCTCATTAAATCCGAACCAACGGAAGGATTTAATTTGAGGAGCAGTTATGGTTATTTAGTAAATGATGAAAAATTTATCCTCCAGTTAAAATTGGAATCAACGGAAAAATTTTAATTGGAGGAATAGTCGGTTTATAGTTAAGATAAATTATAATATTGTTATTTTCTGACCAACGTTGATGATAACAATATTATAAGTTTATTTATGAGTTTAAGTTTAAAGAAAATTATGATATTGTTATTTTCTGACCAACGTTGATGATAACAATATTATAATTCTATGAGTTTTATGTTTAAAGTTTAAATCTCTAATAAATTTTGCATCAAAGTGACCAATTTTCAGAAAATAGAAAAGAAATTAGAGATGCTCCAGAGTGAGCAGAATGTAATGTATTCTTATGTTTCCGCTGCAATGATGATGATTATCTTCTAATTAAATTCGAACTAACGGGAGAATTTAGTTTTGAAGAGTAGTCATAAGATAATTGAGTTTTCATATGTTAATTCCATTTCTACCCAACGGTGATGTGGAATTAATGTAGAAGAATGTTGTTTTATTCTATTTCTGTCCAACGGTGATATAGAATAGAACATAAAGTTTTAAAAGCTTAATGAGCATTATTAATGATTATTGATTAATGTTTTTCAGACAAAGAACTTGATGCTTTCATTCTTGAAGGCAGAAAAGAAAGTGCTATGGGTACTTGTGACTCAGATGGTGAAAAGACTAATTGCAAGATAATAAAGAAAGAAGACCATTGCATGAGAGACTGTGTTCTCTTTAAAGAATGGCTTCAATAGAAAAGAATTCTAGGATATTGATCCAAGAAAAGAAATAGAACAATAAGAGTTTAGTTTAAGAAATGTCTTTTATGTACTATTTATAAAGAATATTTTAGTTTTCAGTTATTTTCATCATGATAAGAGATGTAAAAAGTAATATTTTTTTTGAGTCTTAATCCTCATAATATGAAATGTAATAAGTGACATGCATGTTTAATTTGACCAACGTCGGATTAAGCATGTGTGTTAAAGAGTATTCAGATTTATTCCTAAATTTGATGATTGAATATGAGCCAATCCTGGTATTTATGTCCATTCAAGGGAATTATCTCGCATGGCGGGAAAAATTTTGTGATAGTACCCGTATGGCGGGAAAAGTTTGAGAAAATACCCGCAAGGTGGGGTAAAGTTGGTATAGTAATTATGTTAATCAATCCTGCATAGCGGGAAAAGCCTGGCATAGTACTTATCCCGCATGGCGGGAGAAAGTTGTGATGACTCATGTGCTTTTAGTGTACAAGGAGAAAAGTTTAGGGTAGCTCTTATGCTATCCTAGTATGAGTTTAAGAACAAAAGGAAGTTATAGACGAACCTCAAGATAATAATGACATGCAAGCGTGACTTGTGAAAGTATTAATGATAAAAGACTCTGTTGAGTTCTTGAAGTAAAATGAGGACAAGTACTCCCATACGAATTAAGAAATAATTACATTTGCATGATGTAATCATGTGAATGAAGTAAGTAATCAAAGTTTCCTCATTCACAAGAGTTTTGAATAGTTTTCGAAATTATGGTAGAAAAGTTCATACCACATTTTGAGGGGGAGAAATGTGAGATCAATTAAGAAAGACAATTAAGAAAGATACTTCCCCATACTTCAGATAATGCGATGCATACTATGCATTGAAGGCAAGAGTGATCTCTAAAAGATAAATGTGATCGTCAGGGGAGTAAGACGGTTATAATAACGATACCCCTAAAGTAAAGAAATAACTAAATAATTCTTGAACCTTTTACAGTTCAGAGTTATTAAGACGGTGCTAAACGCACTATATAAGTTTTAGCAGATTAAACCCAAAATGAGAAAGTTTGAAGATGGGACAATCTGGGGGAGCATGTTACAAAAGTACCTAACTCCGCAAGGAGAATGAACAATGTAAACAAGGATCTTATTACATAGGACCTTGTAGAATCGATTTTCTTTTGGCAATAAAGGTCAAGAAATGCTAGTAGCTGAGGTCCCAGAAAGTCTCAAAGAATAAGAAAATCAGATATTTCTGATGACTATAAAGTCTATATTCGTGAAATTCAAATGGAGGGTAATTCCGCCTAATTTGAAGAAGCCATGAGAGGCGTTCACTCGTCCAAGTGGCAAGAAGCAAAGGAAGATGAAATGAAATCGATAATACCAATAATATTTTGGGATCTAGAATAAATCCCTAAGGAGCCAAAACAGTAGGCTATGATGGGTCTACAAGACAAAATGTGACTCCAAAGGGAATATGTAAAAGTGTGGAGCGCGACTTAAATCAAAAGATTTTGCGCGAAGCGAATGAATAGATTACAACGAGTGCTAGTGGCACATCATGATCTGAGTTACATCAGATGAAGGTAAAGATAGTGTTTCCTAATGGGATTTGTATGAAAATGATTACGTGGCATAACCCAGAGGTTTTGCCATGGAAAGAAAAGAATGTACGGGATGTCACCTATAGAAATCTCTTATGGACTAGAGCAAATCTCTAGACAATGCCATTTAAAGTTGAAGAGTCAATTAGAAATTTTGGGTTAAAGAGAATGAGAGCACAATTGCGTTTATATAAAGTTATAGAATGGAAAATTCATTTCCTAATCCTGTATATGTGGATGACATCTTATATGTTAGTAGTGATGTCAATCTACTGCATGAGAAGAAATTCTTATCCTCAAGCTTCAATAAAAGTTATAGGTGAAATATCTCTCGTCATATGAATTGAAATTCATTGAGATAGAAGAAAAGGGGTATTAGGACTATCGCATAGGCATGCTAAGAAAAAGTTTCTAAAGAAATAATGTACCTATGAGGATAAATCTACGTCTATTCCCATGATCAAGGGTAATAGTTTTGAGAACTTTAGTGTTCCAAAAGGCAATGTGAGATTGTTATAGATGGACGTCCTATATGCTTCAGCTGTTGAAAGCTTAATGAGTACAAAGATAAGACCTTACCCTGATATAGTTCACGTATCCGGGTTGTTTTGGCAAAAGTCTAGTCCAGATATAGATCACTGGAATGGAGTTAAGAATGTCAGCCTCAAGCTAAGAAAGAAAGTACAAGTACTCTCAAGTTGTGGGTACAAATGTTAAATTTTGGCGAGATGTTTAGTGAAACCCACATAGTAGCTAACACTCGCAGTTGGAGTTTTATTGTGAAAAGCTCCAAAGAAACAGTTCTAGTATCATCAGTGATGTAAAGTTACAATATAGCATGATATAAGGCTGCGGGACAGGCGAAATGGTTAAGTGAACTTATACCCGAAATTGATAATGGTTGTCAACAGTAATAACCATTTAAGTAGTTTGCTCCTAAGACAACGAGTCAAGTGTGCTGCCAAACACATTGACATTAAAGTTATACGTTGTAAAGGAAAAAGTCTGGAATCATACTAATAGTATTGAATGTAAAAGTAACATGAAAGTGCTTGCGGATCCGCTTACCAAAGGCTGACCACCCAGTGTGTTCAGAAAACACACAGTCGACATGGGTTTATGGTATAGCCTGTGATTTCCGGACAATAAAAGGGCCCAAAGTTAAAGAATCCGTTTCAGATCAGAGATGTGTATTGTGGCTATTAAATCTATCGGTGACTGACCGTGACGATGAGGCATGCTCTATGCACTAATCTGTGATGAAATGGTAAAAGAAATAAGTGTGAAGTAAAGTCTAAAGTTTAAAGTATAAGGTGAGATCAAGGGGGAGAATGTTAGATTGATCTCCCACCAAGATGGCCCAACGGCCACTTGGGCCTTGACTCGCGCCCTGATCGGGGACGCTCAACCCATTAGCGGTTGGTGGAGCCCCGTCGTACTGCGCAATAAAAGGAGGTGGGGCCGCGGCTCACTGTATGAGGTTCACGAGCTGCCGCCACTCCCCACTGTCCTAACCCTAAGCTGATCTCGAGAGAGGGGCGCAGCCAGCGGCGGGAAGCTCCGCCACCGGGCCGTCTTCGCCACTGCCTCTCTACCACGACACCCGAGACCGCCGGACTTCCCCGACTCAACGGCGCACTTATCACTGACTCCATGACGGCTTCCTCTTCCAAGACCGATGGTTAGAAACACTAAACCCTCTCATCTCCTCCCTCTCTGATGTTCTATTGGTTTTATCCCAAATGAAAGCAATATACCTGCTAGATCTACGCCTAGTGATCCTAAAGTTCACAACACTACATACTCCCGTTTTTCCACCGCCCGGGTCGGCCCATTCGCCGTGTCCTTGTTTGACACATTGCTCACTGCCAGGTCTATACCTGTTCACCTCATCACCTGCGGTGACCTTTATTTTCTCATTTTTACATAATTCTTTCTTTATTGTAACATTTAAATAGATGGAGGCTTATATTGTTTCATATTTTACATTTGATATTATTAATAATGCATCACATATACCTCACTACCATCACATATATATATCTCACTTGATTTGATAATGAACACATCACGAGTGGAAAACTACATACATGCATAATAAATAAGTAGAGGTGAAATCATCACGAACAAAAGTCTCGTTACTACAAAATAAGTGGAGCACACCCACTCCTATTGCTTATTACGTGCCACGGTATAGTTCATGTAGTATCTCTGATTATGTAACCGAGCACATCATTTAAGTACATCAACACGTGAATTAGTACACTCTCTTTTGCTTCACAAGTCAGAGCACATGGTCTTCTAAGGATAGAACGAACTAGTCTGCTTGCCAATGGGTTAGGATCAAAAGCAAAAATGAAAATGACCCTGCATTTCATGTAAGGTAACCACGAATGATTTGTAGCAATGGGAGGTATTTTTGGATAGAGGCTCAATCACAAGCTGACTCTATAGTGGCTAGTAATACAAGTCACCTCTAAAGATGTATTTGTAGAGGCAGGTTCATATCCAGGTGCCTCTAAAAATAGCACCATTTTCGAGGGCGGCTGGTAATAACAGTGACCTTTGAGGTAGATTTATATGTGAGTAGTGTTACTAGATCTGTATGAGACTATAAGAAGTATTCCTCCACAGCTTTAGCATCATCCGCCTCTACCACCAAGATGAGCCAAACTGGTGAGCCTAGCTTTGGATATGCGAGCATGGGCGTAGATTGAGGTAGTAGCCAGACATCATATTGATGCCGCTCGGCCCAGATTGATGTCGCTGCTGCGGATTGATGACCCACCACACTGTCATCATCTTCGATAGCCTCGGCATAGCCCTGTGAGGAGCGAGCGGGACATAACTAGTGTGTGTGTGTGTGTGTGTGTGAGAGAGAGAGAGAGAGAGAAGATGAGCCTATATTCGAGCGGAGGTGGCGCATTGACAACCATGGCATAATGTTGTTGGGGGAGAGGAAGGGGGCACAATGCCCATATGTGTTGTCGTGCTCGGCCTTAAAGAAGGCGCTGTTGAACTCGACCATGAGGAAGTCACCACTGTTCTTGGTATTGTTGACGGCGTTATCATGCTTAGCCTTGGGTCCGGGGGCAGCTGCATTAGGAGTTGTAGAGAATGAGGATCCTGGACACCTTCACCGCGCCTCCTTTTCCTACTGGATCCTGATCGCCTCCACTGCTAGCTTTCTACACTTCCACAGCCACCTCTGTGGTTGGCCTCAGGCCCATGTACCAGCGCTTGGCAAAAGGGGAGGACTCGATGGAGGAGAAAGGGGAGAGAGACTATGATAAAGAGAAAACTAAGAGGGGCTTGTGGTTGTGAGATTGGAGAGAGACAGAGAGATGTGGATCTATGAGATAGGTTAGGGTTTTAGATGGGTTGGGCTCAATCAACTAAGAGCCTTTTGAAAGGTCTGTCTCTAAAAATAAGGGTCAATTTTAGAGATGGATTTCTTAAGCGGCCTGCCTTAATTAACAGTTTTAGACACTCATTTTTAGAGACGTGGGTTTGCAAGATAGGTTAGGGTTTTAGATGGGTTGGCCTCAATTAACTTGATCAGATGAACCTCTTAAGAGGCCAGTCTCTGAAAATAAGGGCAAGTTTTAGAGATAGGCCTCTTAATAAGTGGTCTACCTTAGTTAATATATTTCCGAGACGCTAATTTTGAATTGACACAGTAAATAGACTGACCATCTCTAAAAGTCACTAGAGATTTTTAAAGACATGAACAGTTTTGCCCACCTTTGCACTAGAGCTAACTAGTCTACAAATCTAGTCTGTCAAAATAGGCCAGGCTAGTTTTTGGAGAGGTTCTAGAAGGTACGCCTTTACGAGCTTGAAATGGACGTACTCATACGAGTATGCATTTCGGCGTCAACGTTTAGTATCTTTCATTCTTAATTTAGCTTATTATTAGTGGGAGCGATAGCTACGTACAACCACATGTGCAGACTTATCCTTCCAACTTGCAAGTGCTTCAACGTCATTCGCAGATCAATGGCCTACTAGGACTACTCAATCATGCATGTTTTAGTCCATTTCCACCGTACTTGGCTCCCAGTACCTGACAAACTCTATTCAGCATGTCTAATCTACTCCCTTCCGTGGAAAAAGGTAAATTTAGAACTCATGTGCTATTAAAAGGGTGTTCGTATTTTTCTGGATTTATTTTAGGATTTAACGGCACTATACTTTCGGTGGTAGGCGACGTCTCCGTCGACAGTGAGATGTCTGCGGTGACTTCGTGAATCTCAAGATCTGTCGGCTCAATCCTTCCAAGATGCTCGAAAGGGTAGGGTTTGTGTACGTGTGTTCATAGGGGGTGAGTGTGCGTGCGTGTTGTGAGCGTCTACGCTGTACTGTGTAATTCTAAAAAATATATATATAATTCTAGCTTGATAAGTATGTCCAATAATTGGTGCCATATATGCTGAATGCAAATAACTACTACTCCCTCTGTCCCCAATTGTTGGTTGTTTTCGGTTTTTGTGCCCGCAAGTTTGACTTGATTTGTATAAAATGCGTGTAACATTTGTATCTCCAAATAAATTTATTAAAAAACTAGATTCAAAGACCTTTCCAATGATATTAATTATATACCGTAAATATTAATATTTTTTAATATATATTTAATTAAAGTTGTTTCTCGGGAAACGTAAAGCGATAGACATTTAGGGACGAAGGGAGTATATTTTTTGAAGTGTTTGGTTCGTTCTCAAGTGACATAGGGGGCGTTTAGTTCCCATGCAAACCCCAAAAATTTCCTCTTCCACCTATCACATCAAATCTTTAAACACATATATTAAATATTAAATGTAGGTAAAAAGATAACTAATTACATAGTTTGTCTGTAAAGGTCGAGACGAATCTTTTGAACCTAGTTAGTCCATGATTAGACAAATTTTGTCAAATAACAACGAAATGTGCTACAGTAACTTTTCAACCACTTTTCCCTCATCTAAACACACCCATAATGGAAAATGGACTCTAACTCACATGGGATTGATTGCTGGGTTCGCTGATTGCTTCGTTTCGTTGGACGTGATAATGGTATTGCAGAGAGACATCATCAGTGACGTAACGAGATATATAAGAGTCGGAGAGGGACGGTATCAGCGATGAGCCGATAAGTAGTGCGCTATCTGATTACACAGTGTTGCATAAAAGGCCATATGAAAACAAAAGCAGGATGTATCGTTCACGTTACCCAACGGCCAACGCCTCTTTATTGGGCGTGACATTCCTGCTCTCCCAAGGCCCACACAGGAAAACACCCATCCCACCAATCAATATATGTGTGACGGGACTTAATGCAGTCCTGTCCATCAGCGTGCCTGTTGTACTAGTTCCTCCGTTTCCTCCATCTCAAAATAGACGAGGTCTAAGATATATATGGAGGTTAAAGAGAAATGAAAAAATATCGTAAAAAATAAGAAGAGAGATAGAGAGACAGAGATAAAGATGTATCAAAAAAGAGAGAAATACATATTGACAAGAAGGAAAGGTATATATTAAAAGAAGAAAAAGATATATTGGAAAAATGAGAAGGTAAAATATTTTTGCAACAAAAAACATTTTAAGATCAAAAGAGTATACTCCTTTGTCCTGAAATTAGTGTCGTTCTCGTTTCTTGAAGAGTTGAATGATTTTAACTTTGACCAAATATATACAATAAATATTAATATTTATAGTACATAATTGGTATCATTAGATAGATTGTTGAATCTATTTTTACAATAATTTTATTTGAAGATACCAATGTTGCTAATATATTTTATGAATTCTATCAAATTAGAAAACTTTGACGAATAATACTTATTTTGGGACGGGGTGTGCTGACGTGGTTTTGGCATCTTCTAGTATAGTGGGCCTAGGCTGCGTGGACTCGACGAGAGGTGGAGGCCTGTTCGCTTGGCTAAAAATTCATGATTGAAAGTACTGTTTGCTGATTTGTTGTGAGAGAAAAATATTGTTTGGCTGAAAAACCATGACTTATAAGCCAAGCGAATAGGGCGTGAAGCCGCAGGCAATCGTCCTCCGCCAAACTACATCCTTATCCGGCGTGACTGGACTGGAAATAGAGAGTTTCAATTATCTATTTTGTCAGAATTTGCATCGGAAAATTTTAAATATAAATATTCGTATGCTCCTTTAATTTGTTTCTTATATGGATGCTAAAATGGACGCATTCAAATTCGCTCGTCGTACGTGATGATCATCAGGATTATTAGCCTTTAGCTAGGCATATAATTGAACAAAAAAGAAAAAGGAAAATGTCGCTGGACGGTGCCAATAAATCGTAGCTGCTCCACCGCTCAACAATAATGCATCCATTATATAAGCACGAGGCACACGAGGGCATTATATTGGCCCCAACAGCCAGTACAAAACAAGAAAAGATAGCAACGCTGCGGAAACATCCATGGCTTCTCCTCGCCTGCAACCAAATACTCCTAGTCAGCAGCTTCAGTACGCGTAGCTTCAGACACACTGACAGAAACTTGACACTGACTGAGAGATTGTATTCAGTTAATATAGCCTGCATATGGAGATCAGAAGCCAAGTAACCGACCAATTGGTCCGTGGTGGATCTATCATCGATCGATCAGTTAATAAGCTGTCTTATTAATTTACCCCAAATGCTATGATTGTGGCTTGGTGGCAGAATTTTTTTTTCCTATAAATGAAGTTTGATTGATTTTCATTTCCACTACACCAAATTGATCTGCAATCCTGAAAGAACCCTTGACCTTTTGCGTATCAAGATTCACATACTCAGCCGCCTACAAAACATTTAGAGAACACAGGTACACTAACAAGCTATCAATATCTGTGAACTAGCTATATATATATATATATATATATATATATATATATATATATATATATATATATATATATATATATATATATATATATATTACCTTACAGCTGGCTACAAAATAACTTATTCTATAGCCACTTTGAGTTACGATAATTGCTATGCTAATTTACGAGATTATAGTAACTCCTTACTATGTGATTTACTATAACATTATGGTAAATACCCCCATGTGTTATAGTAATTCAACTATCGTAAATATATACTGACATTGTCGTAAATTAGTATATAAAATTATCGTAAATAGAAGTGGCTACAAAATAACTTATTTTGTAGCTAGCTAGAGTATACTCTCCCTAGAACTATTACCCTATAGCTGGCTAAAATGGGCGCATTCAAATTCGCTCGTCGTACGTGATGATCATCAGGATTATTAGCCTTTAGCTAGGCATATAATTGAACAAAAAAGAAAAAGGAAAATGTCGCTGGACGGTGCCAATAAATCGTAGCTGCTCCACCGCTCAACAATAATGCATCCATTATATAAGCACGAGGCACACGAGGGCATTATATTGGCCCCAACAGCCAGTACAAAACAAGAAAAGATAGCAACGCTGCGGAAACATCCATGGCTTCTCCTCGCCTGCAACCAAATACTCCTAGTCAGCAGCTTCAGTACGCGTAGCTTCAGACACACTGACAGAAACTTGACACTGACTGAGAGATTGTATTCAGTTAATATAGCCTGCATATGGAGATCAGAAGCCAAGTAACCGACCAATTGGTCCGTGGTGGATCTATCATCGATCGATCAGTTAATAAGCTGTCTTATTAATTTACCCCAAATGCTATGATTGTGGCTTGGTGGCAGAATTTTTTTTTCCTATAAATGAAGTTTGATTGATTTTCATTTCCACTACACCAAATTGATCTGCAATCCTGAAAGAACCCTTGACCTTTTGCGTATCAAGATTCACATACTCAGCCGCCTACAAAACATTTAGAGAACACAGGTACACTAACAAGCTATCAATATCTGTGAACTAGCTATATATATATATATATATATATATATATATATATATATATATATATATATATATATATATATATATATATATATATATATATATATATATATATATATATATATATATATATATATATATATATATATATATTACCTTACAGCTGGCTACAAAATAACTTATTCTATAGCCACTTTGAGTTACGATAATTGCTATGCTAATTTACGAGATTATAGTAACTCCTTACTATGTGATTTACTATAACATTATGGTAAATACCCCCATGTGTTATAGTAATTCAACTATCGTAAATATATACTGACATTGTCGTAAATTAGTATATAAAATTATCGTAAATAGAAGTGGCTACAAAATAACTTATTTTGTAGCTAGCTAGAGTATACTCTCCCTAGAACTATTACCCTATAGCTGGCTACAGAATAACTTATTATGTAGCCACTTTGAGTTACGATAATTGCTATGCTAATTTATGAGATTATAGTAACTCCTTGCTATGTGATTTACTATAACATTATGGTAAATATCCTCATATGTTATAGTAACCTAACTATCGTAAATATATATTGACATTGTCATAAATTAGTATATAAAATTATCGTAAATAGAGGTGGCTACAAAATAACTTATTTTGTAGCAAGCTATAGAGTATAACTACTACCCTATAGCTGGCTACAGAATAACTTATTCTGTAGCCACTTGGAGTTACGATAACTGCTATGCTAATTTATGAGATTATAGTAACTCCTTACTATATGATTTACTATAACATTATGGTAAATATCCATATGTGTTATAGTAATTCAACTATCGTAAATATTTATTGATATTATCGTAAATTAGTATATAAAATTATCGTAAATAGAGGTGGCTACAAAATAACTTATTTTGTAGCTAGCTATAGCGTATACTCTCCCTATATCTATATATATATATATATATATATATATATATATATATATATATATATATATACACACGCGCGCTAACGGTGACAGACTGCATGCTCCATGTCACTACTTATTGTTTAGTTAGTTTATTTGCTAACGGTGACACATGTAGCATGCTCTATTATGAGTTTATGACTACCTACTTTAGTAAGTTTCTTTTTTTCTTTTTTTTTTTCGAAAGCGTGCTATAGCACGTGCTTCATTAAGTGGAAGGAGAGGTTTTACACGCTCCGCGGAAGAGCACGGCGAGGGGCCGTCCGCTACCCGGAGTAAACACTTAACACAAAGCACCAACTAGTGGTGGGTTGACCTGGTCGTACTACGGAGGAAACTATTTGTGCGACGGAGAAAGAGGGGAGCTCAGTGCCGATTAAGTGATGAGGGCAGTGAGCAGCCCCAGGCTGCGAAAGCCTGCGCTGACCCAGGCGTCACCCTCCTCCTGAATGCTGGTGAGCAGCTGCTGCGTGGAGAGTGTTCGTCGATCGAAGGTGCGTGCGCTCCCCCGGCGACGCTGTTGGAGGCAGATGATGGATGCGCGCTGTTGTTCGGCAACGTCTCTCACAGCAGTGCGCCGCGCGCGGCTGTTGAGCCCGCGGGCATTCCAGACGAGGATGTGATTGGCACTCATCGTGGAACGGTTGTGCGACAGGGTCGGGAGCAGGGCTCAACACGACATCTCACCAGACTGCCCCTCCGGGGCCTGACAGATGAGGAGCTCACGCATGGCCTCCCACTTGTAGTCTGGGACGGGTTCGGCGAAGTTTGAGTGGAACTTCTCGGCCACCTTGCTGTCCGGCGTGTTAGAGTTGGCGCCGTTCGGCTTGCCTTCCCATTTGTTTATGAGCACGCGCTTGGCTTGTTTCTCAGGGTTGGGGTCTCTGAACGGAGACTTGCCAGCGAGCCTGTCGCTACGGCGGGGGATGACACTGGCCGGTTTGCGACGTTCGCGGCACCTCCGGCGTGGGCACGGAGGCGTTTGCACCAGGGGTTCCAGGACCGGCAGCTTGAGTGCCCGGACGAACATCGCCCCAGCGTCATCCTCATCTACGGTGCTGGGAACACCCGTGTCCAGGTCGGCCGTAGTGGAATGCGCCGTGGCCTGCGGGGAGTGAGGCAAGGCAGGCACGTCCACATTCAGCAACTGGTCGGTGGTCGAGGGCGGAGCGTGGACGTTCTGC
Organism: Saccharum spontaneum; assembly: GCA_022457205.1. NCBI lineage: Eukaryota > Viridiplantae > Streptophyta > Magnoliopsida > Poales > Poaceae > Saccharum > Saccharum spontaneum. The sequence goes on from CM039614.1 coordinate 4,440,792, forward strand.
AGCCGGTCGCAAGTTGGGTCGTGCAGCGGCTGGTACCCAGGCGCAGCGGGGTCTTGGTGCAGCGGATGATTCCCAGGCGCAGCGGGCGCAGCAGGCTCCTCTCTGGGCATGGCCAGAGGGTGTGTATCCGGGGCGCGTAGCAGTCCCTCGTAGGCGTAGACGTCGAATGAGGGAGAGGACCTGTTCTGGGCTTCCGTGCGGACCAACGTCTGAGGATCAGGGCCTGCAACAGAGCGCGTGAAGGTCGTGCCCGTGAGCAGGGAGTGATCAACCTCAAGAATGGACCCAATGAATCCGAGATGCGCAGAGCTTTGCTGAGCCATGGTCGGCTGACGCCCCCCCTCAAATAAGGACAGGTCGGAGTTAAGTTCACTCCCGATGAAACCATGGCAATTATCTTGCACGTGTTGGGTAGCGGAGGGATCATCGAGAGGTTCGGCACTGCATTGTCCCCCGGCAGGTGATTGGATCCGATGCACATCAGGTGCGGCGTCCACGTTAGGTGGCGCGTCCTCTGCAGTTAGCGCCACCCTGCCAGCGTCGGGCGCGTCGATGGCCCAGGCACCGTCCAAGTCGGTAGTATCCGGGCCGGTTGGTGCTTCAGCCGTCAGGAGCGCTCGGTGAGCCTCGACTGCAACGGCGTCAGTAGTGATCAGCTTGTGCAGCTGGGTAGCCGGAGGTATTGGGCAGGGGACATTGCCGATGAGAATCGTGCAGCGCGGCCTAAATGTCATCCAGCGTCGCCCACCGAGGCGGGGTCCCCCGCCGTTTGCCGAGCGCCTGTAGGTCCGGAAGCCGGGGCCGGTGTAGGCGCCCACTCCCGTGTCGAGGACTGGATGTCGTCTGTTGAAGTTGCTATCGTCAGGGACGTCTTCGTCATTGTCGTCCCTTCGTACATGGAATCCGTCATCACCCGAGGATGGTGGCGGGGTGGCCCAATCCTGGTACTCGACGACCTGTAGTCGTATCAAGTAACGTAGCCCAGGTAACTTGTTGTGGATGACTTCACCGGCCTCGATGGCCAGGGTGTTGCCAGGTAGGCGCACACCGGGTTCAGTTCTTTGTTCAAAACATCTTGCCCTCTATTTGGTCAGTGATACCCACGCGTACTTGCTCTGTGCCAAGTGGTTCAGTTAAGGTCTGATACTAATTTTGCTCTGATTAGTTGTCTGTATTAGTATATATCCAGATTTATGTAGTGTAATTTTGCTCTGCTTATTTGGTTTTCTGCATAGGATCATATTCAGACATGTACAGTGCTCAAAGCTAGTTCAAAGCATAATTAGCTACAACACCCCTGTTTGCTTGAGCTTATCAGTCAAATCAGCCAGTCATTCAGCGGTGTTTTTCTCTCACAACAAATCAGCGAACAGTACTTTCAGCCATGGCTTATCAGCCGAGCGAATAGGGTTAGTCGTATTAGATAATACAAATTTGCATAAGCCGATGGACACAAAATAAAATATTCTCACCTACATACCTGTACTGGAACATGGATGTAACTATACATACAATAAATAGTGAACAACCAAACATAATTTATCAAATAAGGCTTGACTGTGCAGGACAACCAAATACTAAGGTTATTTGAAAACTGAGATGTAGGTGTTACGGATGACCACTAATGTGGGTTGGCCCGTATGGAGCTCGCCCTCTCATGTTAGGTGCGGCGCCTGTTACGGTGGTGTAGGCCATGTGTTAATTTCAATTAGTACTGGTAAGGCCCTTCGGTACACAGAATCTATAGGGCGTGTTTGGCAGCGCATTCGGAATCGCTTCGGGGCGCTATGCCTCTTCGCCAACCAACACTAGTACAGCGGAGCTCAGCACCAGCGGTTCCAAACCTATTTCTACTAGCGTCTGCCATCACGACCAGTGTGAAAGGCCAGCGGAATTCGCAAATATTACTGGCGATTACTTAAGATGCACCAGTGTTAACATATTTACACTGACGGTTCGTTTAAGTCATCCGCCAGTGCTATTGGTATTTACATAGGCGGTTCACCTAAACCAACTGCCTGTGTATATAATTTAACACTAGCGGAAGATTTAGGTGAACCGCCTGTGTATGTATTTTAACATTGTCGGTTGACCTAAAGCTGCTGTCTCGGAAATACTTTTTCCAGAGGTGGTTTATTAGCAAAACTGACAATGAATTGTTTTTAAAAATTGAAAATTGGCACCATATATTTCCCACCAGTGATTTATTTTTATTTCCCGCCATATATTTCCTGCTAGTGATTTGTTTTTATTTCCTACCAGTGAATTATTTTTACAAATTGAAACGAACCCAAATATCAATACCAGGCAATTATATTTTCATGCACGAAAAAAGCAATATTTATTTCAATCTACCGTAGTCATCATACCCAAGTACAACAAAGTTTTTTACTCATAGCTAGGTCCCAGGACATACTTCTCTAATAATCATCGTGGTTTAGCTCTAGCCAGGCAATATCTACAAGATCTTGGTATTGTGGTTGAGCTAATTCCGACTCCAGATCAAAATTCTTTCATGATAAACCGGCAAAAATCCTCACAAATGTTCATGAGCTCTCCATTGTTGAGGCGGTTATCCATGGGATCACACTTGTATACCTGCAGAAAATACACTACTACAACAATTTTAATGGAGGTGGGTGTTTTGGCTTTACCGAGGCGGGCAAAGCAACCGCCTCGGTGCCAAGGTTACGGTTAATGGAGTAAAAAAATATAAAAAGCCCAAGCCCGTCGACGAGCCCATTTCGAAGCCCACCGGTGAGCTCGCCTGCTCCGCGCGACCCTACCGCCGCCCGCATCCTTGCGCGCCGCCGAGCCGCTGGAGGAAGGAGGGAGGTGGCTCCCCCACCGGCTGGATCTGCCGCCGCCGGTGTTGCCCATGAGGTGGAGCAGCACCGCCGCAGGAAGGCCGGATCCAACCTCCGCACCACCGGATCCGAGGCCTCCATCGCCCGCGCCTACCGGATCCGCGAGGGGAGGCGATAGCTGAGAGGGAGAGACGCCACCGGTGTTGTCCATGACTTGGAGGTGGAGGAGCGCCGCCATGGGGAGGTCGGATCTGGCCACCATGCCACTGGATCCGGCCACCACGCCACCGGATCTGGCCTCCATGGCCCGCACCCGCTGGATCCGCAAGGGGAGGAGAGAGTTGAGGCGGAGCGCCGCCGGATCCGCCTGAGAGAAAGAGGGAGGGAGGAGAGGGAGGTGGTGCGCCGGCATGGGAGGAGGGAGGAGAGGGAGGTGGTGCACCAGCATTGGAGAAGGAGAGGGTTGCGGTGCCTGCGTCGGGTGAAGGGAGAGGGGCGGACCGCCGCTGTTGTGTGCGGCTAAGTGGCTGAGGAGGCTAGTGGAAACCCTAAGTGGCGGTATATATACATTGAGCACACTATCGGGTCAAGATAGGTTGTCTGGACTCTGAGATGGGCCAATATTATCTGAGGCAGACATTATAGTGTGCCTGCCTCGGTTAATCAATATTAACCAAGGCGGGCATTTTAAGGCGTCCGCCTCGGTTAATCGATTTTGCGAGGCGGTTTTTTGTAACTGCCTCGGTTAATAAAAAATGACCGCCTTGGTTAATCCGAAGCATTAACCGAGGCGGTTTATAGGCCCGCCCGCCTCAGAAAACAAATTGAAAATGCCTCACGAAAGATTTTTGGTAGACTGATAATAAGTCATCATACATTTACAACTAACCAATACGAAGAAGGCATCAATAATGACAAAACTTTACATATGACTATTATTTACTTTCTTAGGGTTGTTGGTGTATCTCCCATTTTGTCTGAGAAACTCGCACACATAGTACCAATAGTGCACCAGTCCTGGTGGTTGCTTGTGGCACTATATAAAAATTGGCAAGTGGTTACATAGTTGCTACATATACATATATAAAATACAAATATATGCATGCTTTTTTAAAATTTACCAGATATTTAGACCACATGGTTAGCAGTTTTTTGGCTTTTTTTAAATCGTACCTTCCACCCTTGAGCTTATACCACTTGTATGCCCTGCAGAGCTCTAATGAATTCACCAAGTCATTTCCAAACTCGCTTAGATAATTGTGAGACCCAGCCCATTGGGCTAGTTGGGCCGGACCAAATTTGCGACACTGTAGTGATGAGGTACTAGTATTCCTAGTTTAGCCCCATACCGAAAACGGAACGAACGTTGGACCAGCTTAAAACCATGGATCCGGGAGGCTGTTAACTCCGGATCGATCCTTTTTGTGCAAAGCGAGGATGAAAGGGCAAGAGAGTTAATTAGCAGGTGTGGCTCATTCAACGTGAAGAGTGGGCCTTAGCCATCTTTTCGGGTCGAGGCGTTACAATAATATTGATATTGAAATGTTGAAGCACGCATGCAAATCTCGACTTACTGTTGTAATATAGTAATGTGTAATTAAATGGGTCTGTTTAAAATTATTTCATTAAACTTTAAATTATTGTAATTATTTGAATAAACTTAAAATTATTGTAATTTCGAACAATCTAGTTTAGTGAATATATTCATAATAAAAAATCTAGACAACAATATTTCCAATTTTTTTGATAACATATTTTAACTTCCACATTATTTGATGATTGATGAGATACTACCATTCTTCCTCTAAAATACTACCATTTCTCTCTCCCCCTTAAAACCTAGGTCTAATTTTAAATCAAATTTATAATGCAAAAAGAGAAATGAGAGGCGTCACTAATGCAAACCTTCTAAGAAATCATTAAAACCCTACAACAAAAATCTACTAGCAATCTCTCTCACTCTCTCAAGACACAACCATGAAACTCCCTCTAAAGACACAACCATGAAACTCCCTCTAGATCTAGTTTTAACTCAAATTGAGAAGCACTAATACAAAAAGAGCTATGAGAGGCATTAACTAACCTTCTTGAGTGACCTCCTCAAAAGAAATGAAGAGCAAAACCTCCCCCCTTGTATTTTGCAATTTTTGGACCTTCAAGTTCGCCACCAATGGAAGGTGGCTTGGCTGAAAGTGCTGGTCGGGGGAGGAAAAAGCAGTATTTATAGCAGATTTATTACAGATGTTTCTCTTAAAATACAGCCACTGTAAAAACAATTCACAGGTGGTTCACTTAAGGGAACCGCCAGTGTTAATGGTCCATTTACACTGACTGTTTGCGTAAGAGAGCCGCCAGTGTAAATGGCTTTTACACTGGCGGTTGCCTAATGCAAACCGCTAGAGTAAATTGGCCCTTAACACTACCGACTATCTTATAGGAATCACCAGTATAAACCTTTTACACAGGTGGTTCTTTGCACTGGCCCACAGATTGCTCTACTAGTGCCTGCTCTTTTCAAACCGTCAGTGAAAAAACAGGGCACCGCTAGAAGAAAGCACCATTATACTAGTGCAAACACAGCACCATAGGCATCCACTCCACTTTATTTGCTTCATCCGCATTTTACGCTCTCTAGAGCTGGAAGAGAACCAGGGAGCCAAAGAAAAAGTAGCTTCATCCTACTTCTCCAATGGTGCGCGCGTTCTCCCCGAAATACCCCTTCATGCAAGCGAGACACCGAGGGCATGGGGCGCTGGGCCGGCGGAGCAAATCCACCGAGGTGTGGGTCACGAAGTTGTCGGAGCACTAGGCTCGGAGTCATCAAGGCAGTCAAGGACTCAAGGCACAGGTCGTACGTGAGGCGGGCGAGGCGTGAGGTTGTTGTAGAACCACCTGAGTCATATGGCCCACATGTGCCTATCATTGTCTTTTAGACTTCTAATATAGTAGCACATATAAGACAGACAACTTTAGTAGTCTATCGGGTGTCCTCGGGGAACCCCGAATCATCCATGTTTTTCTTTCAAGCAGGATCAATTACAGAGAACATTGCAGTATTACAAAAATTGGTACAAATATGATACATCAGAGTAATTAGCGGAAGACTTATAACCATAGGTTTACAAATCATTCATTAAGTTATTACAAACTACAAACTTTAGCCAACAAAGCAGTAGGGTAGCATGACAGGTACCACTAGTATCACACAAGAGAGAATTCACCCTGCCCAAGGGTGCACAACAAACTCTTTTACTGCTAGCTCTCACCTGCAACAAGGGTTTAATAAACCCTGAGTACAAAGGTACTCAACAAGACTTAACCGACAAAAGGAAAGACTCAAAGGGTATGCAGGCTAAAGGGGAATCAAGGTGAGTCTGTAGCAAGAATCAAGATTAACTTTTACAGAAAAGCTTGCTAATAGTTGATCCTTACTTTCAACATTCTATCTTAAGCTTAATATTATAAGTCTCATATTAGCACCTGATCTAAAGTAATCATTTCATCAACACATCTTCATTATGATCATCAGTGTCACAGTTGTAGTTATTTACTATGATAAGTGGTTGGAGGATCGAGTCTCCTCCGAGAAGCAATGGCGATTTGAATCGATTAGGCCTAGCTGGGGTTTCCTTACCACAAGACATGCAGGTCTAGGTCCGAACCCGGATCCAAACCTGAACCTACATATCTTAACCATCACTTGGATCCTCCAAAATGTGAACCGGTCCAGTGCTACCCGATAGTACGGTACACCACCTCCCTGTGCCACTCCTGGTGTATTCACAGGATGGGTACACGCTACTCTCACCATCTCCACACTCCGAGTGCGCTGTTGTCGTTTCACATAATGGAATAGCCAAGGTATTATGCTTACCGGAGTATGTGGCCAGTACTACAAAGTCTCGATCACAACAGGCCTACAACGGTACGGTCTTCAATTGACACAGGCGGGGTCACTATGTCAGGACTCAAACCTGCCGCAAGCCAAGATTCCACCCGGTCTCATATTAAAAACATGATCATTTTCATACTTCAGGACTAAGCCTGAGTTTAGAACCTTTATATCATTGCTCAACTATTACAACTAAACATAGATAAAACTATCGTATTAACCAGGGTGACATGGATATGTAAAAGGTAGACAAGGAAGGCATGCATCAACGGTATAGCACTCAACTCCTATTTTACTTAAATGCAGCAAAGCATAGACTTATGTGATTAACTTTTATAAAATACAATGAACTGGTTTATGCTTCGGGGCTTGCCTGCGATGTCGGGGTTGTCAGGTACTTCTGATAACCACAAGATAACCAACTTTGAACGAAAAGAATTCCACTACGGGAACTTGCTCAACTATGGAATACCACTCTCGATCACTAAACATATTAAAAATGCATGCTTTAGGATGATGAGGTGCTAAGCATGGATTAAAATGATTAAACATAATTAACTAACTTGAGTACAACTTTCCTTCACAATTAAGTTTAATTAATTATTCACCAAGCAATATTAGTTATTTATTAACAAGTGGATTATGGGTACATAATCAAACAAGGATCTTGCCAAGGAACAACAGAGGTAAAGGTGTTCCAAGGTCATCACTCAAACCAAAAGCTCACTCAAGTTATTTGAGGGATTATCCTAATTATTAAGCATTTTTAATTAATTAATTAGAGGCATATAATTAAGCATATATTTAAAAATTATCAAAACAGTACCATAAAATTGGTGAAGGTAGATCTAAGCATATAAAGCATTCTCACAAAGTCTCATGAATTTCGGGATAAATATTTTAGCCTATAAAATTAATGGAAGTTGCATTTCTTAATTAAAGAAGGTAATTTTAAACCATGCAAAAACTAATCATTTTCATCATTTCATATTTTTCCTACGTAGAAAACATCATACAGAGGTTATACAAAAAGTTTCACAAATTAATCTCACTCCTATGATTTTATATCCATTTTACAAGAATCAGTACTATTCACATTCTTAGAAAAAAAGAAAAAGAAAAGAAAAAAACATTTTTCTTTCTTCTATTTGGCCCGGCCTCTTCTCTCTTCTGGCCCACCTGGCCCAACTCGCAGACAGACGGGGCTCGGCCCAAAGCCAAAGCTGGCCCAGGCCGTGCTGACCACGACGGCCGGCCGGCTAACCGACGACGCCTCACCGATGACCTTGCCGGCGGCACAGGCCCACCAACGTGATCCCCAAGAGCAAACGCATCGACCAAGGACCCAAACCGACCAAGCCAGGGCACAGACGAAGCACAGCCGCGGCTAAGGTGGCGCGGCGGTGGCACATACGGCGGCATGACGACGGCGACGTCATTCCGGCGCGATAAAGCAAGAAGGGAGGAGAGCAGCGTGGTCAAGAGCTCACCGCGAAGCGATTCGGCTCACTGGACGCGATGGGAAGGAAGCGGGGATGCGCTGTCCACGGTGAGAGCGGCGGCGGGGACGTGAACACGGTGACGAGCGCGCGTCACAGTAGCTACGGCATGGTAGAGGTGCAAAGGTCGAGCCGATGAGCTTCAGGGCGTTGAGGCGAGGCTGACACGCGAAACGGGATGGTGAGCAGCTCACCGGAGTGGCCTGGCGACTACGGCGGGGTGCGCGGCGGCCGGCTCCGAAGGAGAAAACTCCGCGCGTCTGTTCTGTGGAGCGAGAGGCGAGGCGAGGTGGCTGGGGCGAAGCGCAAGAGCGAGGCGAAGGCGCTGGCGAGAGCAATTGGAAGGAGGGGCTTCGACGGCGGCGAATTTGGCGAGCTCGTGAAGCTCATCGGCGGCGAGCAAGGAGAAGGAAAAGGAAAAGATGGCCGTCGGGCTCGCGTTAAAACGGCGGGATGGTGGCCTCCAGATGCGCCAGCTCCTGCTCGAGGACGCCACGGCAGCTGCTGCGTGTCGACGTGCGCTTGAGCGGTGGAGAAGAGCGGCGGCTCGTCGGTGAACAGGAAGGCAGGCAACTCGGTCACCTTGCAACAACAAGGATGGAAATGTTGCACAGCTCTGTTTCAGCGCCTTGTTTCATCCTTTTCTCCCAATTCCAAGCAAAATCCTGAGAAACTCCCAACATGAAAGTTGCTCCATTAATCTTGATCTCCAACTTTGCTTTAAACACCAACCCCTAAACCCTAACAGATAGAGATGTAGAGGTTAAGGTAGAGAGAAATAGAATTGAAACACCATGTTTCAATACCGAAACATCATGTTGCAACAAATGAAACACCATGTTTCAATCCTTGAAACACTATGTTTCAATACTTAGGATATTGAAAGGAGGTTTACTTAACTAGGTAGTTAAAATAACTAGTGATTGATTAACAAGCACAACACATCATACTTATAATGCAAGATGATAAATATTATTTTTAGTGAATGCACAACATGGTGAGCAGCTACCCATGATGCACTATGTTTGATGATGACATGAACAACTTTTTAGTGATGCTTAACACCAGGGGTGTTACATAGGTGGAGGCGTAGGGCCAATACTAGGCTGCCGGGGCGCGAGGGGGAGGCGCAAGGCCACCAAACCGCTAGGATGTGTGCAGCCGCCGGGGCACAAGCACTGGTGTGCGAAGGAGGAAGACTGAGGCACAACCACAGGAAGCATCGCGTGAACAAAATAAAAAGAAACAGAGAAAAAAAAGGAGAGGAGAAAAAATGAAAAAAAAAATGAAGGTATTATGCACATTTTACATTTGTATCTACCATGAGAAGTTATTTTCTTCACGTGTGAAGCAGAGTTGTACCAAACTGACCCTAGACTCTCGGAAATGTTCATCTAAGATAAGATAGGGCGTGTGCCTTTATGGTCATGATTGTGTTTAAAAAATAAGTATAAATTAATTTTATTGATATCATGCCTTGGATGACCGAATGTAATATAAGGACACCACACCGGATGCGGCACAGCTGTTGGCTTCTTATTAGCTAACATGTTGGACATGCAAACAGGATAATCCAACTGATCTAAAGAACAATATCTCTAGGATATCACCGCAGATAATAATAATAATAATAATAATAATAATAATAATAATAATAATAATAATAATAATAATAATTTATTATAATAATTATAATTTATTATTATTATTATTATATATACGGGTGCCATTTGAGACATCAGAAAGTTTGATGCCATTGAAAACTTGCCAAGTTAAACTAGTTATAAATAACTATCTGTTTTGACTATTCAATTGTTCTGAAACAAAAAAAAACAAGTAAAAAATTGTCACAATATGTAATTACTTCACGGTGATTCCTTGCGGTGAAACATGCTCACCTAGATTCAAGTCTCTGACTTGATATAGGTGCTCATATTTTTTTTGGATTTATAGAAGTGCTCATAGATATTTTTGTGGATATATATACAGTCTCTATTATAATTAGTCTACTTCAATGACACAAACTATGAATAAGTTTAGGTGACTTTGAGGCAATACAAGTGTCTTGTAATGGTGTAACCACATGATACTTGATCCTATTTGGTATATATAACTATGCAGATAAGCGCTTCCTTGATAAGCTACACGAGCGGAGAAAGAGCGCAACCGAAATAATAAGCTAGCAGTATGACCCAATTTCTATGTTTTTAGTACAAATAGGGGGTATGATGAGAGAAGCGTGGTAGAAAAAGCTATAAAAGATGTGCTGTTCGGCTTCTAGTTCCAGCTTATATTTGCTACAAGAAGTTTATAAGCTACACTAAACAAGACTGTAGTATGAACGTAAGTGTCACTTGATTCTATCTATGACTATGTAAGTGTAGAAAGCATGGAGAGTGCTGCTGTCAAAATGTGGATGACATGACTCACATGTATAACTACACAAACACCAGCAAAAATACGAAAAAAATTTAATTGCAAAAAGAAAAAGATAATTGATGACGAGAGTATGATTTTACAGTATTACTTGAACTCTAGATGAGATCTCCTGCTGCTGTTTTTAATGAGAGAATTCAAAACAAACAACTGATCCCTCTTTCATATATTCATTCGTGCAAGGATGAACGACATTCTGGTACATTTATTTATCTAAGAACGATGCCACTGTTTAGTGATAATTTATAGTAGGAAAGAAAAACACGTATACATCCATTATTCGGATTTTGCACATACATGCATACATGGCATGTCCGCGTTATTCGTCATATTTTATTCAAGTTCTAGAGCGAGGAGCGAAGGAAGCTGGGCATGCAGCAGCAGCAGCAGCGAGCTTATCAGCCGACATAGGGCGTCTGGGCGACGGTGTCGACGAAGATGCGGACGCGGTTGGGGCGGTAATCCATGGTCACAGGCGAGCCGGTGGGCAGCACGACGATGTCGGCATCGGGCTTGTCCTTGAGGATCACCTTCTTGGCTTCCTCCACGCTGAGCCCGACCACCTCCGGCCACGACGTCTTGGGGCCGTCGCACTCCGGTGCCGCCGTCGCCGTGGAGCTCATGCTCGTCGGTTGTCGGTCGCGAATTGAAACTGCAAATCAATTGATGACGACGATAATATATATAATGATGCTCTGGCCTGTGAATTAAAAGGAAATTAGCAAACTACTGGTAGCCACTATATTAGTATTGCAAAAGGCCAAAAGCGTAAGGTATAGAAAGGCTAACTCACGGGCAAGTGTGGCTTGTTATTGTGTTTCTTCTGCTACTGGTTAAGCGAGTATGCACCGGTGAGGTATTTATAGAGCTGCTGCAACCAACAGGGGCAGATGTGTGTGTGTGTGTGTTCTTCATCAGGATTATTGGTTAAACAGAAAAGAAAAAGATAATGTTGATGGTGCCAAGAAATCGTAGCTGCTCCACCGCTGAGTCACCAATAATGCATCCATTATATACGCACGAGGCACACGAGGTGGCCCCTGCAGCCAGTAGAAAACAAATAAAGAAAAAGATAGCAACGCTACAGAAACATGCATCCATGGTTTCTCCTCCCCGGCAACCAAATAGCTAGTCAGGCAGTCAGCAGCTTCAGTACGCGCAGCAGACACTGACAGAAACTTGACAATTAGTGAATTAATGGTCCCTCCACGTTTTTCTCGTTATATTCTTCTCCTCTCGTCAACAACTAGCTACTAGTCTAGGATCAGCTCATCTTTAGCTACATATAGTTGCTCCTGCTACATATCCTTGATGGTGATACATGCCCCATTTGTGGATTAGATTATGAGACAGAAGATCACTTAATCCTCAGGTGCCCCTTCTCCAAAAATCAGTGGAACCGGATGGGCTTTGAGACTGAAAACGTCCAGGTTACCTCGCTCTGGAACATCACTCGTCCGACCGGATTCCCCACCACTCACTCAGCAAGTTTCATTCACTTGATATGCTAGATGTTATGGAAACACAGGAACGATGTGGTCTTCAACAATATGGTGCCCTCGTACAATCGTCTCCGGGGAGCATGCAAAGACGCCATGAACCTAAGGAAGTTTCGCTTGCTTGTTGCTGATCGGGGTGTAGCTGCCCATTAGTGTAATGTAGTTTCCTTATGAATTAAGCCCTGCAAAAAACTGTCCTACCCGTCCTCCAATGTACTCTGTCATATGTAACTGAGTAACAAGCTTTTGTTGCTCTAATGCAATCAAGTAGGTGGGGAGTGCTTCTCCCCTCCGATTGTCCTCAAAAAAAATTACAAGATCTATCCTAGCTAGAGAGAGATTATTCAGTTAACCTGCATATGGAGAAACCAAGTAACCGACCGCGAATCTATTGACCAACCACTTAAACTGTCTTGTTAATTGACCCCAAATGCTATGCTTGTGGCACGGTGGCAGAAATTTTCTTCCATAAATGTAGTTTTTTTAGGAAACACCACACTCTTTATTAATTGAGTTGGTCATACTAATTACAAACGCCCTCAGGTGGAGTAAGTAGCCAGACATGCATGCCTGGTACAAAAGAGATTAAGCTTCTAGCTAGGTTGTGAGCATCAACATTTGAGCTTCTATTCTCATGAGCAAAATCAACAAAATTAAGATCATGAGCCCTAGCCTTCACCTCCTTCACAACTTGGCCATATGGGCCCATACCCGTTTCTTCCAGACTTCTTATGACATTAGCGTTGTCTGAAGCTAACCAGATAGATTGGAGCGTTAGATCAGAAGCTAGCGCTAAACCTTCCCTGTATGCAATCGCCTCAGCTGTTTCAACATCAGTAATACCTTCAAGAACCACACCTGAAGCTCCCAAAAACATCCCCGCCTGATCACAGGCAACAGCGGCCACGGAAGCTCTACCCAAGTTCTTGGAGATTGCTGCATCAACATTAACTTTCGTACATCCCGCTAGAGGCAGTAACCACTTCGAATGCCTAGTCTACCCGAGGCGGCTTAGACGCTAGAAGATCGGACACAGTTATTAACAAAGTTGTGTGTCGATAGCGGACTTTGAAAGATGTTCTCAAGTATTGCTTTCCTTCTTGCGTACCAAATAGCCCACATCATCACCACCACTCGAATGAGATCGCCATGGAGCACTGATTTGATCAAAGCAGCCACCCATGCCCTGGCGTCTTCCTCGTGCATCTCACTCAAATATTCCACAATCTCTTCCTGCTCAAGCGTCCACACACACCATGCCATATTGCACTCAAGCAAAGCATGACACCAAGAGTCCTGAGCACCGCACAGAATACAGTTGTTGTGGTCCGCCATGTTCCGACGATGAAGGACATCTGACGATGGCAAAGAGTACTGAGCTAGACACCAAAGGAAAACTCTTATATTTGAAGGATTAACTTTCAATATCACTGTCATGGACCTGCTCATGGGTTGTCCTTTGGGCCGTTCAACACGTGATGGAGTATGCACTGGGCTTGATTTGGCCGGTTGGCCCATAGAACTAATAGCAACTTGTTGTACAGAAGGAAAGTAAGCAATAACGCGGAGGGTGTCGGATGACCATAGAATCTAAACTCAGCGGCGGCAGCAAGAGCTCGAGGCGAGCATACACTCGATCTATCCCTTTCTCCTTTTCCTTGTTCTATATACTTCATGTGTAAGCATTTCCCCTTCATGTGTATGCATTTCCCTGTATCTAGAAGCTTCCAGAACCCATTGTGTATTACTTAGTGTCCAATCGTTGAGTATTGGTTCGTGACAATCACCCGCTACATCAAGTTGATATACCATCCTGAAAACCCTTGCCCTGTGCGTATCAAAAAGATCCGCACTGCCTACCAAACTTTTAGAGAACGTACAAACAAAAGTCTGTTTGGATTTCCCGTGGTCTAAAATTTATTCACTAAATTTCAGATCACTTTAGCTCTTGAGACAACCAGGATTCAATTATGTTGAACAGCTGTTTTTTAATGAAAGAAAGTGAAAAGAAACAACTAATCCCCTTTCATATATGCATTCGTGCAAGGATGGACGACATTTTATTTATGCAAGAATGATGCCATTATTTAGTGATAGTTTACAGGAAAGAAACACGTACACATAACACATTCATTATTCGGCAGATACACGGACATGAATAGTGTCCGATCGAGTTATTCATTTTTATTAGAATATTCACTTCTGGAGCGAGGAAGGAACCCAAGCAGCTCGGCATCAGCCAGCCTCTTATCAGCCGACGTGGGGCGTCTGGGCGACGGTGTCGACGAAAGATGCGGACGCGGTCGGGGCGATAATCCGCGGTCACAATGGAGCCGACGGGCAGCACGACGATGTCGGCGTCGGGCTTGTCCTTGAGGATCGCCTTCTTGGCTTCCTCCACGCTGAGCCCGACCACCTCCAGCCACGACGTCTTGGCGCCGCCCGGTGCCGTCGTAGCCGTGGAGCTCATGGTGGTCGTCGTCGGTCGAGAACTGCAAATCAATTGATGATGATGCTCAGGCCTGTGTGATCTGAAAGGAAATTTACGAACTACTAGTAGTACTGTATTATTGCAAAAAAAAACGTAAGGTATAGAAAGGCACACTCACGGGCAAGTGTTGCTTGTTATCGTGCTTCTTTGGACTGCTGGTGCTTGTTATATGAAGCGAGTATGCACCGGTGAGGTATTTATAGAGAGGTGCTAGCTGCAGGCAGGATGTGTGTGTTCATCTGCAGGATTATTTTCCTTTAAGCTATCGCTAGGCACAAACTAAAAAGAAAAAAAATTGATCGACGGTGCCAAGAAATCGTAGCTGCTCCACCGCTCAACAATGTATTTACGCACGAGGCACACGAGGAGATGGCCCTGTATTGGCCCCAACCCCAACAGCCAGAAAAAAAAAACAAGGAAAGAAAAGATAGCAACCCTGCAGAAACATCTCGCTTGCAGCCAACAAGTGATATTATTGCTTGCAGCCAAATAGTCAGCAGCTTCAGTACGCGTAGCTGGCACTGTTATTGACACTCAGTGAGCAGTGCAATAATTAACCTCCGGCCACCACGTCTTCTTCAGAACATGTATTCTTCTCCACTCGTCGACAACTATAGCTAGTATCGGTTAATAAGCTCATCTTTAGCTACATATGTTATTGCTCCTGCTTAATATAACCTGCATATGGAGAGGTCAAGTGATCGATGGGTGCGAGGTAGATCGATGGAGAGGTCAGTTAACCTGTTTTGTTCATTAATTATTACCTCTGCAAGCCAACCGTTGAGCGTCTCCGGTTCTTGCTTGTAAAATTAGCCCAAATTAATGCTATGCTTGTGGCACGTTGGCAGATATTTTTTTTTTGCATATATAAATGATGTCTTTATACTTTTCAATATCATTATGTCCGTCTTGAAAGAACTCTTAGCTCTTCTGTGTTCACACACCCTACAAAACTTTTAGAGAACAATACTTCCTGTAGGACGTCCGTCCATCCAGATGCTCCTGCTCCTGAGCCACGATGCTAGCCTAATAACCTCCTCCTATCATATGTGTTATCCGCTCATCCACTCGTTTCTCAGAAGACTCTCCAGTCACACGGTTTCTCAAAAAAAAATCACCGTAGCGCTGCAACCGTGCTTGTCGTTATGCCGCCTCAGCATTCTCCACAGCGCGAGCGCTCCCGCCCGCCTTCCTCTCTCTCCATCGCGCCTCTTGTCTGCCGTGGCCGCCCATCTTCCTCCGGGCCCATGTGTCGTCCTCGCCTTGCTCTAGTACCTGATGTGGCTACCTCTTCGACCGCTTCCTCCGCCGCCCCATGGCACAGCCCTCTAGCATGTAGTAGATGAACTCCTCAGCCACAGGCATACGCAGTCGCGTGGCCCTCCAATTTGTTATGTGTGGTTCTGTGCCGGCTGCCTTGATGCACCTCCGGCCCCCTCCTTGCGTAGATGTCCTTCGCGTTACCCATGCTAATGGTCAGCCTACTCATGGATGATCTTGGGTGACAACTGCATGGTGGCTTGGCACATCCGAGGCGCGTGCGTCGCTGTGCTCCCTCCATGCGGCAAGCAGCAAGGAGATGCTGTGCTAAAAGCGCATGTTACATGAGTATGTTTCAAATGTTTCATATGGATGTTGCAAAAGTAGATTGGGATCTTGCATATGTTGCAATGGCTATACATGCATGTTGCAAGCGCCTGTTTCATTTGTTTGACATATGTTGCAAGTGTTTTATCCGAATGTTGCATATGTTTCACGCATATATTGCAAGTGTTTTATTTGTATGTTGCATATGCTTGGAATGACTTTCAAGTGTTTTCAGGCGTTTTGCAAGTGTTTCAGACGTATATTGCAAGTGTTTTAGCTGTTTCAGACGTATATTGCAAGTGTTTTTATCCGGATGTTGTCTATGTTTTGCAATAGTTTTTAAGTATTTTTGCTAGTGTTTCAGACACATATTTCAATTGTTTTATCTGTCTTCTTTTGTATATTGCAAGTGTTGCATCTGGATGTTTTAAAAGTAGATCGGGTGTTGTACATGCGATTCGTGTGGGAAGCGGGTGGGGGCACGAGCAATCGCCCCACGGGCGACGTCCATGCGGTGCAGGCCCCCACATGGATGCGCGAAAACAGGGGCGCGAAAACGGAGACTGGGTGTCCGGACGTGCGAAAACGGAGACTGGGTGTCCGGACGCAGGCTTCCATCCAGACGTCCGGGTGCTAGTAGCTATCAATCCTTAAATTAAATATGGTAATAGTGAAAAATGTTTTATTATAATTACTTATTATAGGTTAGCTAGTATCTTTAGTCGTAATACCTTCCCTTCTTCCAGGTGGGGGATTCTCTGTCCCCTCCGTCGACCATCAACAAAAAACATTCCATTCTTGCGGTTGGGCATGACACGTGTTGCATTGGCTAACACGTCTCCTGTTGGTTGGGTTATTGTAAGAAATGTGTTGAATATTTATTTGTACTCATTGAGCTTACAGTGGACTTGTGTTGTAATTAACAATATAGGGTTAGATGAGCTAGCTTAGGTGTTGGCTCTTGTAACCCGGCTCCTCTATAAATGGAGGAGGGAGCTCTCTAGCCTAAGCTCTTTGTAACCTGACTCATCGCCCTAAGCTCTCCAGCCTCGACCCAAGGTGCAACTCGGAGAAAGGCTCCTTTATCTCTACTTCAGACTAGATGCAACCTCAAGAGTCAAGAGTGACCTCTTGGAGCATTTGTTTATCGGCCACCCTTTGCCCTCAGATGGTTATAGTAGTTTGACCCTATTCTCTCATCTAGGACAAAACCTGACCTTCAAATGTAGGTAACCTACCCATCCCAAGAAGTTCAGCAGCTCGCAAGTCTGAGTTGCAAGGAAGCAAAGCCTTACCATAAGGCCATAATAACCTCAGAACAGGATCAAGTGGTGTGTTTCTTTTAGAGAACATAAGGGGTTTCCCCCTACTAGAACTTTATTGAAACAAAACATAAAAGGTTCATACACTGAGATTAGGTGCAACTCTAGGAGTGAATCTGTGCCGACATGATACTGAAGTTCTGCTGGGTGGGGGGCTGAGATGGGTGCCTCTCGCACCCTGCTCACCATCCTAGGCGACGGTGCGCTGCCCACACGCCGAGCCGCAGCTGATGCCAATGCGGGCACTGCTGGCCTGCTCCCGACTCCGCCATGGCTGCCAGCAGCACCTGCGCCCACTGACCTGGCTGGCCATGTGTAGGCGCACGGTCTTCAGCGCGAGGACAGAGCTCCTAGGCGTCATCTCCGCCGCAAGACATTGCCAGCTCCAGACCTTGTAACATCTTCCACAACCTTGTTCTTCAGTACTTCCATTCCGATGTGCATGGTGGCAGATTTTTTCCCACCTATAAATGAAGTTTTGTTAATTTTTCAATATCACTACACCAAATTGATCCAGAATCCTGAAAGAACCCTTGACCTTTGCGTATCACGATTCACGTACGCAGCCGCCTGCAAAACATTTAGAGAACACAGGTGTACTAACAAACTGTCCATCTGTAAACTAGCTAGATACGCAAACGGTGACAGACTGCATGCTCCACTGTCACGAAGTCGTCGGAGCGCTATAGGCTCGAAGTTGTCGAGGCAGTCAGGCCGAGGCGCCTGGGCGTGAGGTGGAGGCAGCCCGGCGCGCAGGCACCGGTTTGCGGAGGAGGAAGACGGAGGCACAACCGCAGGAGGCGTCGTGTGAACAAAAGAAAGAGAAAGAGAAAAAAGAGAAAAGGAGAGGAGAAAAAAAAGGATATTATGAACATTTCATATTGTGCATCTATCATGAGAAGTTATTTTTTTTACACGTGAAGCAGAATTGTACCAAACTGACCCTAGATTCTTGAAAATGTTCACAAAGATAAGATAGGTTGTGTGCCTTTACGGTGATGATTGTGTTTATAAAAAAATGAATATATTATTTTTATTGATATCATGTCTCGGATGACGGAGGTTAATATAAGGACACCACACCGGATGCTGCACACAGCTGTTGGCTTCTTATTGGCTAATGTGTTGGACACGCAAACAGGATAATCCAACCGACCGACCTAAAGAACAATATCTCTATGGACATCACGGCAGATAATACTAATAATATAATATACGGGTCACTGCATGTAGCTTCAATAATTCTTTGTCTGTTATCCTTTTCTTCCTTAGACGATCGAGTGTGTTCAAAGTTTGGAGCCATAGATTTTGCGGCAAAGTTTTGGCCATTTTGAGACATCAGAAATGTTTGATGCCATTGAATACTTTGCGAAGTTAAACTAGTTATAAAGTATCGGTTTTTGACTATTCAGTTGTTCTCAAAGAAAAAAAAAGTAAAAACATGACGGTGGTTCCTTGTGGTAGAACATGTTCACCTAGATTCAAGTCTCCGGCTTGATATGGGTGGTCATATTTTTTTGGATTTATATAAAGTGCTCATATCGATATTTTTACTATAATGCTTGGTTTGGGGCGTCTGTTCGTCTTGACGGACCAAACCTCACACGCGTGACGACCAAGAAAAAAGGGGTGGATCGAAACCCGTGTGCGACGACCAACAAAAAAAGAGGGGCGTGCACTTGCAGTCAAGCGGGACCCGCACCCGTCCTTTCTACGGGGCAGCGCATGTGAGCACGTGTGACCACTCATTCGGCGTGGGTGCATGCAGCGTGGGGCATCGCATGGGAGGGCACGCGGTCACTCATTCGGCGTGTGGTGCATGCAACACGTGGGGGCTCGTGCATGGGCTGTTAACACATGGCACCGGGAGTTTGTGAGAGGAGCAGACAGCGCATGGAAGCGCGTGCGGGCAATCATTCGGAATGTGGTGCATGCAGCGCGTGGGGGCTCGTGCATGGGCTATTACCACACGACGCTCGGAGTTTGTGAGAGGAGCGGGAACCCACATCTGCATGCACCGTTTGCTTGCTGCTCTCATGAACGGTTGACCATAGGCAGCTGAGTGGCATCAAGCTCGGTATGTTTTCATGCGTTTTAGATGCATGTTTCATCTGGTGTTGCATATGTTTTATTTAGATATTGCATATGTTGCATTGGCTATACACATATGTTGCAAGCGTATATTTCAAATATTTCATCTATTTTAGACGTATGTTGTAAGTGTTTTTATTTGTATGTTTCATATGTTGCAATTGCTATATAGGTATGTTGTAAGTGTATGTTTCAAATGTTTCATCTGTTTCAAACGTACGTTACAAGTGTTTTATCTGGATGTTGCATATATTGCAGTGGTTATACACATATGTTGCAACCATATGTTTCAAATGTTTCACCTGTTTCAGATGACGTATATTGCAACAAATGCTTCATGTTGCAAATGTTTCTATTAGCGGGCGCAGTATGTTCATGCCTTTCATATGTATGTTTCATATGAATATTGCATGTGTTTCAGCTAGATGTTGCAAAAGTAGATCTGGTGTTGCAAATATAGATCTGGTCCCCACCTGCATGGACGAGCGTGCAACACGGAATGAAGCGAAATGCGCAGCAGCAGGCACAGGCTTGCATACGTACGTGCAGCACCATGTGGGGGCGGGTGGGCAGGGGCACTTTTGTAGCCGCATGCTGGACAAGCGGGCAGGTGGCAGCATGTGCAGCATGTGGTCAGACTCATCAAGCATGTGGGATGAGTGCAACTGGCGGGGGAAGCGCGGGCGTCCGGACGTCCGGACACTAGCCACACCGATGTTTTTATGGATTTATATAAAGTTTCTATTATATAATTCGTCTAAACTGATGACCCAAACTATGAAAAAGTTCAGGTGACTTTGAGACAACACGGTGATGAGGTCGTGGTGGTGTGGCATAACGCCCATGGGAGGAGGTGGCAGTTTATGCAAGAACGATGACTAATAAAAACACCAGGAACAACTACAAAGAAGATCCAAATAACTGCAAACAGAACACCAACAAATAAATCATAATAAGATCCAAATAATCTCAAAAGTTTTGACAATTTTAGACGATCGGTATACGATTGTATTGGACCTCTGATTCTTTTGAAAGAAATTGAAAACGAACAACTGGTCCCCTTTCATATATTCATTCATGAAAATCTTTCGTATATTCAATCGTGAAAGGATGTACGTTCTGATACATTTGTTTATGCAAGAACGATGACATCATTTATTTAGTAAAAACACACATCCATTCGGCAGATGCACGGACAGGCATATGCGCTGGCATGTCCGAGTTATTCATTTTATATGTTCAGTGATCAGGAGCGAGGAAGGAATTGGAGCTAGGCAGCAGTTAGCTAGCTAGCTAGCTTTTATCAGCCGACATGGGGCGTCTGGGCGACGGTGTCGACGAAGACGCGGACGCGGTCGGTGCGGTAATCCATATAGTACGCACGAGGCACACGAGGTGGCCCCTGCCAGTAATAAAAAACAAGAAAAGAAAAAGATAGCAACGCTACAGAAACATGCATCCACGGTTTTTCCTCGCATGCAACCAAATAGTCGGCAGAGCTTCAGTACGCGCAGCAGACACTGACACAAACTTGGCAATTAGTGAATGGTCCCTCCACGTATTTCTCGTTATATTCTTCTCCTCTCTTCGACAACTAGCTAGTCTAGGATCAGCTCATCTTTAGCTACACATAGTTGCTCCTGCTAAATTATTACAAGACAAGATCTATCCTAGCTAGAGAGAGAGATTATTCAGTTAACCTGCATATGGATGGAGAAACCAAATAACCGACCGCGAATCTATCGACCGACCACTTAAACTGTCTTGTTAATTGACCCCAAATGCTATGCTTGTGGCACGGTGGCCGAATTTTTCTTCCATAAATTTTATTAACTTTCAATATCCACTGTCATGCCTTTCAAAAAAAAATATATCCACTGTCATAGTGTCATGGACCCGCTCAGGGGTTGTCCTTTGGGCCGTTCAGCACGTCATGGACTATGCACTGGGCTTCCTTCGGCCCATAGATCTAGCAATTTGTTGCCTAAAGAGAAGCAGCGTGGAGGGTATCGAATGACCAAAATCTAAGAAAATGTGGTTTTATTCTTTTAATAAATATAAATTGTTTATTTTCTAAATATTCTTAAACTAATTCAGTTTAAATAAAAAATATATGGAACGAGTACATATTTTCTAAGAAAATAATCTATCTGGTCGGTGGTTTATTTGGAGTTATCCGTATTCTATTTATACTTTGTTATACCCAGATTGACTAGTACTGGTTCTAGAGAGTACGACTAGTATATACTCACCCTGTTCGGCAGGCTGTTTTTACGGCTTATAAGTCGGCTATGGCTGTTTTGTTGTGAGAGAAAAACACTGTACCACGGCTGATAAGCCGTGCTGATAAGAGCAGCCGAACAGGATGACTGTACTTACTAAACAAATAATCACCAATCCTTCTGCTTCCTTCGTCTTCATCTGCACACACCAATCGACGAATCAGCAGCCGCCTGAGCACACCTCTTGCCGGCGCCTCCTCCGTCCTTTCCGCTTCCTCCTCCCCACCACAGCGCCTTGTGGCTACCCGTGACGGCACCTCTTTGTCCCTACCACTTCCTCCGCCCCACCCTAGCGCCATGCCTCGAGCTCATTGCTGGGGCCCACCGCTTTCTGTTCATCTTCTCCACCCACCCAATGCGCTCTAGTCTTATCACCAGCGCATCCAGTGACTTCACTGATCAGCACGTGGTCGCTTCCTAAATCCAACCCCATTTGTCATGCTCCCGTGCACTGATGAGATGAGGTGAGTTGGGATGTGCACTACACCGGCACGGCTGGCACAGGGGCCGCGGGCTGCAATCCTACTACTAGCTAAGGATGAAAACGGAACGGAAATGTCCCGAACCGACCGCTTTCGTTTTCTATATATGGTTCCGTTTTTAAACATAAAAAATCGTCAGTTTTAATTGGTTTCACAACCATTTTCAATTATTTTTTTTATTCTTTAATCGCTAAAATATAGAAATGTACCGAACTAATCGCTTTCGTTTTCTATTTCGTAAGTCCGTTTTCGACCGTTTCCGACCGTTTTCATCCTTACTACTAGCACAGCGAGGGGCAGGCTAGAAGATGGCACTCCTCGCGAGGCCCTCCTCTGGGCGGTGGCCCTCCTCAGCCTCCCTGCTCAGCTGGGCCTCGTTGTTGCCACTCTAGTGCCTCCGCCAGGGTGGCCTCCATCTGCTCTATGTCCTCCTCGTCGATCTATAGCATAGTTCCCTACCAGGTAGGTTGTGGCTGCGCGTCGAACGTTGTGTTTCAAGTGTTTTAGGCATTTTGACTTTTTGTTTAAAGTGTTTCATTTGCACGTTGCAAAAGTAGATCTGGATGTTGTATATGTTTTCAAGTGTTTCAGGCATTTTAGACCTTTGTTTCAAGTGTTTCATCTGGATGTTGCAAAAGTAGATCTAGATGTTGCATATGTTGCAATGACAAAATACGCATGTTGCAAGTCTAGCGCCTGCTCTTTTCAAACCGCTAGTGAAAAAATAGGGCACTGCCAGGAGAAAGCACCACTGTACTACTGCAAACACAGCACCACAGACATCCACTCCACTTTATTTGCTTCATCCGCATTTTACGCTCTCTAGAGCTGGAAGAGAACCAGGGAGCCAAAGAAAAAGTAGCTTCGTCCTACTTCTTCAACAGTGCGTGTGTCCTCCCCGAAATACCCCTTCATGCAAGCGAGACACCGGGGGCATGGGGCGCTGGGCCAGCGGAGCAGATCCATTGAGGCGTGGGTCACGGAGTTGTCGGAGCGCTAGGCTCGGAGTCGTCAAGTCAGTCAAGGACTCAAGGCATAGGCCGTACGTGAGGCAGCCGAGGTGTGAGGTGGAGGCGTAGGGCCAATACTAGGCTGCCGGGGCGCGAGGGGGAGGCGCAAGGCCACTAAACCGCCAGGATGTGTGCAGCCGCCTGGGCACAAGCACTGGTGTGTGGAGGAGGAAGACGGAGGCACAACCGCAGGAAGCGTCGCGTGAATAAAAGAAAAAGAAACAGAGAAAAAAAGGAGCAAAGAAGAGGAGAAAAAAAGAAAAAAAATGAAGGTATTATGCACATTTCACATTTGTATCTACCATGAGAAGTTATTTTCTTCACATGTGAAGCAGAGTTGTACCAAACTGACCCTAGACTCTCGGAAATGTTCATCAAGATAACATAGGGTGTGTGTCTTTATGGTCATGATTGTGTTTAGAAAATAAATATAAATTAATTTTATTGATATCATGTCTTGGATGACTGAAGGTAATATAAAGACACCAAACCGGATGTGGCACAGCTGTTGGCTTCTTATTAGCTAACGTGTTGGACATGCAAACAGGATAATCCAACCGATCTAAAGAACAATATCTCTAAGGATATCACTGCAGATGATGATGATAATGATAATGATAATAGTAATAGTAGTAGTAGTAGTAGTAGTAGTAGTAGTAGTAATAATAATAATAATAATAATAATAATAATAATAATAATAATAATAATAATAATAATAATAATAATAATAATAATAATAATAATAACAATAACAATAATAAAAAAAATATACGGGTGCCATTTGAGACATCAGAAAGTTTGATGCCATTGAAAACTTGCCAAAGTTAAACTAGTTATAAATAACTATCTGTTTTGACTATTCAATTGTTCTCAAACAAAAAAACAAGTAAAAAATTGTCACAATAAGTAATTACTTCACGGTGGTTCCTTGTGGTGAAACATGCTCGCCTAGATTCAAGTCTCTGACTTGATATAGGTGCTCATATTTTTTTGGATTTATAGAAGTGCTCATAGATATTTTTGTGGATATATATACAGTCTCTATTATAATTAGTCTACTTCGATGACACAAACTATGAATAAGTTTAGGTGACTTTGAGGCAATACAAGTGTCATGTAATGGTGTAACCACATGATACTTGGTCATATTTGGTATATATAACTATGCAGATAAGCGCTTCCTTGATAAGCTACACGAGCGGAGAAAGAGCGCAACCGAAATAATAAGGTAGTATGACCCAATTTCTATGTTTTTAGTACAAATAGGGGGTATGATGAGAGAAGCGTGGTAGAAAAGGCTATAAAAGATGTGCTGTTCGGCTTCTAGTTCCAGCTTATATTTGCTACAAGAAGTTTATAAGCTATACTAAACAAGACTGTAGTATGAACGTAAGTGTCACTTGATTCTATCTATGACTCTGTAAGTGTAGAAAGCATGGAGAGTGCTGCTGTCAAAATGTGGATGACATGACTCACATGTATAACTACACAAACACCAGCAAAAATACGAAAAAAAATTAATTGCAAAAAGAAAAAGATAATTGATAACGAGAGTATGATTTTACAGTATTACTTGTACTCTAGATGAGATCTCCTGCTGCTGTTTTTAATGAGAGAATTCAAAACAAACAACTGATCGCTCTTTCATATATTCATTCGTGCAAGGATGAACGACATTCTGGTACATTTATTTATCTAAGAACGATGCCACTGTTTAGTGATAATTTATAGTAGGAAAGAAAAACACGTATACATCCATTATTCGGATTTTGCACGTACATGCATACATGGCATGTCCGCGTTATCCGTCATATTTTATTCAAGTTCTAAAAGGAAGCTGGGCATGCAGCAGCAGCAGCAGCGAGCTTATCAGCCGACATAGGGCGTCTGGGCGACGGTGTCGACGAAGATGCGGACGCGGTTGGGGCGGTAATCCATGGTCACAGGCGAGCCGGTGGGCAGCACGACGATGTCGGCATCGGGCTTGTCCTTGAGGATCACCTTCTTGGCTTCCTCCACGCTGAGCCCGACCACCTCCGGCCACGACGTCTTGGGGCCGTCGCACTCCGGTGCCGCCGTCGCCGTGGAGCTCATGCTCGTCGGTTGTCGGTGGCGAATTGAAACTGCAAATCAATTGATGACGACGATAATCTCCTCTCCTACAACTAAAAAGCCTAAAAGTAAGAAAGCGTTTTGGTGCGACAAAATTTTTCGCCTCACCTTCTACCGCTCCATGCGACTCCGACGCCGTCCCTCCACCCCTCTCCACCCGCGCGCCAAATCTGGAAACACAAGGCCCTTCTCCCCATCCCTGCAATCCCTGCCAAATCTGCTGCCCATGCGATCTCCCCCTCCCCGCAATCCCTGCCCCGCTGCGCCGCCGGACTGCCACCCCGACGCCTCGCAATCCCTGCCCCGCTGCGCCGCCGGACTGCCACCCCGACGCCTCGCCGTGCGAGGTCCCCTCCCCGTGCGACCACAGCGCGACGCCCCGACGCGCCGCCGCCTCGACGCACCACCTCCCGTTGAACGCGCCGTCGCCCCGTCCGAGCGTCCCTGCGACCGCACCGCCGGAAACACTGCCGCGGCCTCCACGACGCCCACGCCGTCTTCCTCGCCGTTCGCCCGCGCCATGCACCCTGAGCCGTCTTACTCGGCTGCCGCGCCGCCGCCTCGACGCACCACCACCCGTTGAACGCGCCGTCGCCCCGTCCGTGCGTCCCTGCGACCGCACCGCCGGAAACACCGCCGCGGCGTCCACGACCGACAGTGCCCAACCCTAAATCTACGGACACCGAACATCAAATGCAGTGAAGCGACTCGGCATAAGGTTTGAACTCTCCTCGATGATTGCATGTTCAGATTTTTTACATTCCAGTCATAGGAGAGAATTTGAAGTCATTGAGCAAAAAAAAAGTAACTGTATGATGCATTCCCCCTCTTTAAGATGGAATATACAGCATCTTGTATTTCAGAGTGTTCTTGGTAACATTTATTTTCAGTTTTGCTATTCAAGTAGTAGAGGTACCAGTAGCATTTATTTTCAGTTTTGCTAGAACAAGTTGAGCTAGAATTAGCTACTTTTCATTGAGTCGCTACTGTTCTAAAGAACACAGAAGTTGTAGGTGGCAGATGTCATGATTTGTTCTAAATCTTTATCTGGTTTTAAACAATATTTGATGAATCTTGATTGATGCATTCCCCCTCTTTAAGATGGAATATACAGCATCTTGTATTTCAGAGTGTTCTTGGTAACATTTATTTTCAGTTTTGCTATTCAAGTAGTAGAGGTACCAGTAGCATTTATTTTCAGTTTTGCTAGAACAAGTTGAGCTAGAATTAGCTACTTTTCATTGAGTCGCTACTGTTCTAAAGAACACAGAAGTTGGAGGTGGCAGATGTCATGATTTGTTCTAAATCTTTATCTGGTTTTAAACAATATTTGATGAATCTTGATTGATGCATTCCCCCTCTTTAAGATGGAATATACAACATCTTGTATTTCAGAGTGTTCTTGGTAACATTTATTTTCAGTTTTGCTATTCAAGTAGTAGAGGTACCAGTAGCATTTATTTTCAGTTTTGCTAGAACAAGTTGAGCTAGAATTAGCTACTTTTCATTGAGTCGCTACTGTTCTAAAGAACACAGAAGTTGGAGGTGGCAGATGTCATGATTTGTTCTAAATCTTTATCTGGTTTTAAACAATATTTGATGAATCTTGATTTATATTGTTGGGCGTACTCTGATGGGAAGCCATGGAAATAATTTCTTTGCAGTGGTCAGTTCTTCTGTTGAGACATTTACAAGACCTTCTCATTGTGATACTATCAGTCAGGTAAACTGTTCTTTCAGTTCAGAAACATTATGTTGATATATAATTGTTTGCAGTTGGATGAGTGCATGTTTAGAACGTTATGTTGAAAAAAAAGTACTACCTCCGTGCGTTTTGTGAACCGTTTGCGGTTCGTTGATTGCATGTTCAGATTTTTTTACATTCCAGTCATAGGAGAGAATTTGAAGTCATTGAGCAAAAAAAAGTAAATGTATGATGCATTCCCCCTTTTTAAGATGGAACTTACTAATTGAACTTGCAAATTTAAGGAAATGGACTATCTGACAGTACCGTAGTTAGGAAAATAGAGGAAGTGCCTAGGCATGAACTTTTCTGATGCTTTGATAGTTAGATCATGTAGTAGTCACACATGGCATTTTGATCTCTTTAGTTTGTGCCTGTGGTGCTCAAAAGCTATGTTGTTTTTTTAATAAAATAAAATAAAATCAGTGACCTTCCCATGAGCAGCCTTTAGGCTTTGTAAACATGATATAGCAGTTTTTCCATTGCCATCACTTGACCTCATTATCCCTACTACTGGACGAGCACACAGTACTGAATTTTCTATAGTCAATAATGTTTAATGATCTTAAGCTTATCGCTGCAGTTCCTTTGGTATGGTTACAGTTTTACGGTCATTAATTATCTCAGTCAATTTCAACTAAACCACTAAAGATAAAGTGTTAAATAGCATTATGCCGATAACACCGCAACCAAAAGGCCTGGTACAGCACAAACCAAAAGAAAGAGTCCATCGTAGATCATTATCCTAAACGTGGCACTTCCCAGCGTCCTGGATTAGTCCAAAGGGTGCTAACTTACCTGGACCATGATATGGTATCAATTATTTTAAACCATCTATTGGTCTTTCACTGTCAAATTTGTATGCCTGACAAATTATTTTATTATTTTGATTTGATAGGTGTTCCTTCCGGTAAATGTTACACATACACACTGGTACCTTGCTGTTATAAACGCGGACAAACGTGAGGTTCAGGTGCTAGACTCTTTGGGCGAGATGTTCGGGCGTGCAGACCTCCAAAAAATAGTGGGTATTTTATAACACATATATTTGTACACATTTTATATTTTAGAAAGACTGATTGATTCATTCTTCTATGAACAAATAGCGAGTTGGATTGCGGAAACAAATAGATTTCATATTGGAAGAGACGGGCTTGAAAGAGCACAAATGGCCAGATGTTGAGGTTGATATCTGGCCGGTTGAGGAGATTTTCCACGGAAAATTATTGCAAAAAGATGGGTACGTTAGAAAAAATAGTGTCATATAAGTTGAATTTTGTGTCTTTGTCTTTTTGATCTAATGTGTGCCTGAGCCTCTATTAATGTTGTATGTAGATTTTCATGCGGTTTATTCTTAATTACCTTTATGGAGTATTGGACCGGGAACGATTTGTCTGACGAGTTCAATCAGGTAAACCATGCGTCTTACCACAAGTCATGAGTGTGCACTAGCCGTGGATTTTTTAATTAATAATTAGCTTGGTTCATACTATCGTGCAGGATGATATGAAAGAATTTAGACTGAAACTTGCAGCGATCTTGCTATCGTCGGAGTTAAATAAAAGAAGGGGTGCTCCATATATTGAAAGCGATGAAAATATTGGATGCCCAAGCGACTGTGTCATAATAGATAATCCAAATATGGCAGATCAAGCATCCACAAAGAAGAGGAAACATTCTGAGGGGGCCGAGTCCTTAGTGGTTCAAAAGGGCACCTCTCAACACATACAGACTCAGAACAAATCCTCACAAGTCAATGCTGACCAAGACCCTGATGAGTTTTGGGCATTTGAGGTCATGAAAGACGTGCCAATGAACAAGGAAGAGATGACTGAGTTATTGTGTGATTACGTCATGGCAATTCAGAATGAAGTGACGTTGAAGTAAGCTACATGCTTATTTAAATTACTTTATTTACTAATAATAGTGTGCTCTCTTATATGACGAAAACTATCATCTGTGTCTAATGCTTTGCAGGAAGCCTTGGGTTAAAGGTTTTCATCCCTCCATGATTGCGTTAAGTGTCCAGGACCTACAAGAGTTGTTAATGAGCAATCGAGATATCTCTGAGAACTGTTTTAATTTAGGCGTCCGATTTCAGGCGGCTCGAGAGTATAATATAATGAAAAAATACAATAATATTACGAAGCATCACATGGACCTGAGATTTTGTGTAAGCACATTTTTATAATTGTTATCGTGCTATATCGTATTGTCTTATTTTTTTGTTCTTCTAATTATATAAACTTGGCCACGTTATACTAATCCTGACTCTCCATATCTTTCTCTTTCAGAAAATGTGTGCTTTAACACAAATGCCAGAATTTCGTAAAAAATACACTAAGACAGAACTGGCTGCTGCGATTGGTGTATGTGGGGATATGGAATACAACTTAGCGCAGTGCAGATATGTAAGTCGCTTGCTCCTACTTTTATCTCTTGTTTCCTATATACTATTATAATTGCTACCATGTTTGCAGTTTCTTTTGCCATGGCTACACATTCGAAAATATATGCTTTATGTTTTCGATCAGCAGGAAAAGATACTTATCATGATTGACCCTAGACTTGTTGAAGAGTGGTGTAAAGACACACCAGCGCTGATGTATGCTAGGTTTACTCTTGGATTTAGCTACAACTACACCGCCGCAGTGAATATACATATTCCTGGATGGACGGAGGATGTTTTCAAATGGAAATTCAAACGGGAAGAAAATATTGCAGAGGACATAGATGGGTAACTAACTCAAAGACACTGTCGCTTGCAATAATGATATTTATGATACAACTATTTCTATATATTGCTGATCGTGAATCTTGCCGCAGACATTTAAATGGATATCTTATCCTACAGTATATGTCTGCATGGAATAGACGGTTGTCCACACCTATTTATACAGTGAGTATAACACTTTGTTTTAAGTTTTTGTGAAATATTTTTCAAGAGATGCAGTATTAGCAATGCCATAGGCACTAATATTGACATATATACTTGAACTTATATACAGGATGGTATAGAGATGCGGCGGAACTTATTCGTGGATTTATTGGCGCATGAAATAAATGGATATCGGAGATATCTTCCTGCCGATATTAAACACTATCTTAGTCGCATCACGGAAAAATCTATAAAGTAGAGTTTGTGTGCTTGCGACGCCACGCACTCCATGACTGTGTTAAATTCATAAACTTTGTCTTTTTGGATGAAATGTCACTTTAATGTTGGATTTTATTTTTTTACAGTGTTGTTATCTTATAGTGCGATCTATGTATTTTTACTATAAAATATTAGCTATCCCGTAGCAACGCACGGGCACGCTACCTAGTAATATATATAATGATGCTCTGGCCTGTGAATTAAAAGGAAATTAGCAAACTAC
Source organism: Saccharum spontaneum (assembly GCA_022457205.1). NCBI lineage: Eukaryota > Viridiplantae > Streptophyta > Magnoliopsida > Poales > Poaceae > Saccharum > Saccharum spontaneum. Next base: position 4,471,427 of record CM039614.1, read on the forward strand.
TGGTAGCCACTATATTAGTATTGCAAAAGGCCAAAAGCGTAAGGTATAGAAAGGCTAACTCACGGGCAAGTGTGGCTTGTTATTGTGCTTCTTCTGCTACTGGTTAAGCGAGTATGCACCGGTGAGGTATTTATAGAGCTGCTGCAACCAACAGGGACAGATGTGTGTGTGTGTTCTTCATCAGGATTATTGGTCTAAAGCTAGGCAGATATAATTAAACAGAAAAGAAAAAGATAATGTTGATGGTGCCAAGAAATCGTAGCTGCTCCACCGCTCAGTCACCAATAATGCATCCATTATATACGCACGAGGCACACGAGGTGGCCCCAGCAGCCAGTAGAAAACAAGAAAAGAAAAAGATAGCAACGCTACACAAACATGCACCCATGGTTTCTCCTCGTCAGCAGCTTCAGTACGCGCAGCAGACACTGACAGAAACTTGACAATTAGTGAATTAATGGTCCCTCCACGTTTTTCTCGTTATATTCTTCTCCTCTCGTCGACAACTAGCTAGTCTAGGATCAGCTCATCTTTAGCTCCATATAGTTGCTCCTGCTACGTATATCCTTGATGGTGATACATGCCCCATTTGTAGATTAGATCATGAGACGGAAGACCACTTAATCCTCAGGTGCCCCTTCTCTAAAAATCAGTGGAACCGGATGTTCTTTGAGACTGAAAACGTCCAGGTGATCTCGCTCTGGAACATCACTCGGCCGACTGGATTCCCCACCGCTCACTCAGCAAGTTTCATTCACCTGATATGCTGGATGTTATGGAAACACAGGAACGATGTGGTCTTTAACAACATGGTGCCCTCGTACAATCGTCTCCGGGGAGCATGCAAAGACGCCATGAACCTAAGGAAGTTTCGCTTGCTTGTTGCTGATTGGGGTGTAGCTGCCCATTAGTGTAATGTAGTTTCCTTATGAATTAAGCCCTGCAAAAAACTGTCCTACCCGTCCTCCAATGTACTCTGTCATATGTAACTGAGTAACAAGCTTGTGTTGCTCTAATGCAATCAAGTAGGTGGGGAGTGCTTCTCCCCTCCGATTGTCCTCAAAAAAAAATATTACAAGATCTATCCTAGCTAGCTAGAAAGAGATTATTCAGTTAACCTGCATATGGAGAAACCATGTAACCCACCGCGAATCTATCGACCAACCACTTAAACTGTCTTGTTAATTGACCCCAAATACTATGCTTGTGGCACGGTGGCAGAATTTTTCTTCCATAAATGTAGTTTTTGTTAACTTTCAATATCACTGTCATGGACCTGCTCATGGGTTGTCCTTTGGGCCGTTCAACACGTGATGGAGTATGCACTGGGCTTGATTTGGCCGGTTGGCCCATAGAACTAATAGCAACTTGTTGTACAGAAGGAAAGTGAGCATCAACGCGAGGGTGTCGGATGACCAGAGAATCTAAACTCAGCGGCGGCAGCAAGAGCTCGAGGCGAGCATACGCTCGATCTATCCCTTTCTCCTTTTCCTTGTTTTATATACTTCATGTGTATGCATTTCCCTGTATCTAGAAGCTTCCAGAACCCATTGTGTACTACTTAGTGTCCAATCGTTGAGTAATACTTGTTGGTTTCGTGACAATCACCCGCTACATCAAGTTAATATACCATCCTGAAAACCCTAGCTTGCCCTGTGCGTATCAAAAAGATTCGCACTGCCTACAAAACTTTTAGAGAACGTACAGACAAAAGTCTGTTTGGATTTCCCGTGGTCTAAAATTTATTCACTAAATTTCAGATCACTTTAGCTCTTGAGAGAACCAGGATTCAGTTATGTTGAACAGTTGTTTTTTAATGAAAGAAAGTGAAAACAAACAACTAATCCCCTTTCATATATTCATTCGTGCAAGGATGGACGACATTTTATTTATGCAAGAACGATGCCATTATTTAGTAATAGTTTACAGGAAAGAAACACGTACACATAACACATTCATTATTCGGCAGATACACGGACATGAATAGTGTCCGATCGAGTTATTCATTTTTATTAGAATATTCACTTCTGGAGCGAGGAAGGAACCCAAGCTAGCTCGGCATCAGCCAGCCTCTTATCAGCCGACGTGGGGCGTCTGGGCGACGGTGTCGACGAAGATGCGGACGCGGTCGGGGCGATAATCCGCGGTCACAATGGAGCCGACGGGCAGCACGACGATGTCGGCGTCGGGCTTGTCCTTGAGGATCGCCTTCTTGGCTTCCTCCACGCTGAGCCCGACCACCTCCGGCCACGACGTCTTGGCGCCGCCCGGTGCCGTCGTAGCCGTGGAGCTCATGGTGGTCGTCGTCGGTCGAGAACTGCAAATCAATTGATGATGATGCTCAGGCCTGTGTGATCTGAAAGGAAATTTACGAACTACTAGTAGTACTGTATTATTGCAAAAAAAAAAAACGTAAGGTATAGAAAGGCACACTCACGGGCAAGTGTTGCTTGTTATCGTGCTTCTTTGGACTGCTGGTGCTTGTTATATGAAGCGAGTATGCACCGGTGAGGTATTTATAGAGAGGTGCTAGCTGCAGGCAGGATGTGTGTGTTCATCTGCAGGATTATTTTCCTTTAAGCTATCGCTAGGCACAAACTAAAAAGAAAAAAAATTGATGGACGGTGCCAAGAAATCGTAGCTGCTCCACCGCTCAACAATGTATTTACGCACGAGGCACACGAGGAGATGGCCCTGTATTGGCCCCAACCCCAACAACCAGAAAAAAAAAACAAGGAAAGAAAAGATAGCAACCCTGCAGAAACATCTCGCTTGCAGCCAACAAGTGATATTATTGCTTGCAGCCAAATAGTCAGCAGCTTCAGTACGCGTAGCTGGCACTGTTATTGACACTCAGTGAGCAGTGCAATAATTAACCTCCGGCCACCACGTCTTCTTCAGAACATGTATTCTTCTCCACTCGTCGACAACTATAGCTAGTATCGGTTAATAAGCTCATCTTTAGCTACATATGTTATTGCTCCTGCTTAATTATTATCGTTAGAGAATCGTAGAGAGACTATTCAGTTAATATAACCTGCATATGGAGAGGTCAAGTGATCGATGGGTGCGAGGTAGATCGATGGAGAGGTCAGTTAACCTGTTTTGTTCATTAATTATTACCTCTGCAAGCCAACCGTTGAGCGTCTCCGGTTCTTGCTTGTAAAATTAGCCCAAATTAATGCTATGCTTGTGGCACGTTGGCAGATTTTTTTTTGCATATATAAATGATGTCTTTATACTTTTCAATATCATTATGTCCGTCTTGAAAGAACTCTTAGCTCTTCTGTGTTCACACACCCTACAAAACTTTTAGAGAACAATACTTCCTGTAGGACATCCGTCCATCCAGATGCTCCTACTGCTGAGCCACGATGCTAGCCTAATAACCTCCTCCTATCATATGTGTTATCCGCTCATCCACTCGTTTCTCAAAAGACTCTCCAGTCACACGGTTTCTCAAAAAAAAAAATCACCGTAGCGCTGCAACCGTGCTTGTCGTTATGCCGCCTCGGCATTCTCCACAGCGCGAGCGCTCCCGCCCGCCTTCCTCCCTCTCCATCGCTCCTCTTGTCTGCCGTGGCCGCCCATCTTCCTCCGGGCCCATGTGTCGTCCTCGCCTTGCTCTAGTACCTGATGTGGCTGCCTCTTCGACCGCTTCCTCCGCCGCCCCATGGCACAGCCCTCTAGCACGTAGTAGATGAACTCCTCAACCACAGGCATACGCAGTCGCGTGGCCCTCCAATTTGTTATGTGTGGTTCTGTGCCGGCTGCCTTGATGCACCTACGGCCCCCTCCTTGCGTAGATGTCCTTCGCGTTACCCATGCTAATGGTCAGCCTACTCATGGATGATCTTGGGTGACAATTGCATGGTGGCTTGGCACATCCGAGGCGCGTGCGTAGCTGTGCTCCCTCCATGCGGCAAGCAGCAAGGAGATGCTGTGCTAAAAGCGCATGTTACATGAGTATATTTCAAATGTTTCATAGGTATGTTGCAAGTGTTTCATATGGATGTTGCAAAAGTAGATTGGGATCTTGCATATGTTGCAATGGCTATACATGCATGTTGCAAGCGCCTGTTTCATTTGTTTGACATATGTTGCAAGTGTTTTATCCGAATGTTGCATATGTTTCACGCATATATTGCAAGTGTTTTATTTGTATGTTGCATATGCTTGGAATGACTTTCAAGTGTTTTCAGGCGTTTTGCAAGTGTTTCAGACGTATATTGCAAGTGTTTTAGCTGTTTTAGACGTATATTGCAAGTGTTTTTATCCGGATGTTGTCTATGTTTTGCAATAGTTTTTAAGTGTTTTTGCTAGTGTTTCAGACACATATTTCAATTGTTTTATCTGTCTTCTTTTGTATATTGCAAGTGTTGCATCTGGATGTTTTAAAAGTAGATCGGGTGTTGTACATGCGATTCGTGTGGGAAGTGGGTGGGGGCACGAGCAATCGCCCCACGGGCGACGTCCATGCGGTGCAGGCCCCCACATGGATGCGCGAAAACAGGGGCGCGAAAACGGAGACTAGGTGTCCGGACGCGCGAAAACGGAGACTGGGTGTCCGGACGCAGGCTTCCATCCAGACGTCCGGGTGCTAGCAGCTATCAATCCTTAAACTAAATATGGTAATAGTGAAAAATGTTTTATTATAATTACTTATTATAGGTTAGCTAGTATCTTTAGTCGTAATACCTTCCCTTCTTCCAGGTGGGGGATTCTCTGTCCCCTCCGTCGACCATCAACAAAAAACATTCCATTCTTGCGGTTGGGCATGACACGTGTTGCATTGGCTAACACGTCTCCTGTTGGTTGGGTTATTGTAAGAAATGTGTTGAATATTTATTTGTACTCATTGAGCTTACAGTGGACTTGTGTTGTAATTAACAATATAGGGTTAGATGAGCTAGCTTAGGTGTTGGCTCCTGTAACCCGCCTCCTCTATAAATGGAGGAGGGAGCTCTCTAGCCTAAGCTCTTTGTAACCTGACTCATCGCCCTAAGCTCTCCAGCCTCGACCCAAGGTGCAACTCGGAGAAAGGCTCCTTTATCTCTACTTCAGACTAGATGCAACCTCAAGAGTCAAGAGTGACCTCTTGGAGCATTTGTTTATCGGCCACCCTTTGCCCTCAGATGGTTATAGTAGTTTGACCCTATTCTCTCATCTAGGACAAAACCTGACCTTCAAATGTAGGTAACCTACCCATCCCAAGAAGTTCAGCAGCTCGCAAGTCTGAGTTGCAAGGAAGCAAAGCCTTACCATAAGGCCATAATAACCTCAGAACAGGATCAAGTGGTGTGTTTCTTTTAGAGAACATAAGGGGTTTCCCCCTACTAGAACTTTATTGAAACAAAACATAAAAGGTTCATACACTGAGATTAGGTGCAACTCTAGGAGTGAATCTGTGCCGACATGATACTGAAGTTCTGCTGGGTGGGGGGCTGAGATGGGTGCCTCTCGCACCCTGCTCACCATCCTAGGCGACGGTGCGCTGCCCACACGCCGAGCCGCAGCTGATGCCAATGCGGGCACTGCTGGCCTGCTCCCGACTCCGCCATGGCTGCCAGCAGCACCTGCGCCCACTGACCTGGCTGGCCATGTGTAGGCGCACGGTCTTCAGCGCGAGGACAGAGCTCCTAGGCGTCATATCCGCCGCACGACATTGCCAGCTCCAGACCTTGTAACATCTTCCACAACCTTGTTCTTCAGTACTTCCATTCCGATGTGCATGGTGGCAGATTTTTTCCCACCTATAAATGAAGTTTTGTTAATTTTTCAATATCACTACACCAAATTGATCCAGAATCCTGAAAGAACCCTTGACCTTTGCGTATCACGATTCACGTACGCAGCCGCCTGCAAAACATTTAGAGAACACAGGTGTACTAACAAACTGTCCATCTGTAAACTAGCTAGATACGCAAACGGTGACAGACTGCATGCTCCACTGTCACGAAGTCGTCGGAGCGCTATAGGCTCGAAGTTGTCGAGGCAGTCAGGCCGAGGCGCCTGGGCGTGAGGTGGAGGCAGCCCGGCGCGCAGGCACCGGTTTGCGGAGGAGGAAGACGACGGAGGCACAACCGCAGGAAGCGTCGTGTGAACAAAAGAAAGAGAAAGAGAAAAAAGAGAAAAGGAGAGGAGAAAAAAAAAAGGATATTATGAACATTTCATATTGTGCATCTATCATGAGAAGTTATTTTTTTTTACACGTGAAGCAGAATTGTACCAAACTGACCCTAGATTCTTGAAAATGTTCACAAAGATAAGATAGGTTGTGTGCCTTTACGGTGATGATTGTGTTTATAAAAAAATGAATATATTATTTTTATTGATATCATGTCTCGGATGACGGAGGTTAATATAAGGACACCACACCGGATGCTGCACACAGCTGTTGGCTTCTTATTGGCTAATGTGTTGGACACGCAAACAGGATAATCCAACCGACCGACCTAAAGAACAATATCTCTATGGACATCGCGGCAGATAATACTAATAATATAATATACGGGTCACTGCATGTAGCTTCAATCCCCCTGTTCGGCTGAGCTTATCAGCACGGCTTATCAGCCGTGGAACAGTGTTTTTCTCTCACAGCAAATCAGCCACAGCCGGCTTATAAGCTAAAAAAACAGCCTGCCGAACAGGCCAATAATTCTTTGTCTGTTATCCTTTTCTTCCTTAGACGATTGAGTGTGTTCAAAGTTTGGAGCCATAGATTTTGCGGCAAAGTTTTGGCCATTTTGAGACATCAGAAATGTTTGATGCCATTGAATACTTTGCGAAGTTAAACTAGTTATAAAGTATCGGTTTTTGACTATTCAGTTGTTCTCAAAGAAAAAAAAAGTAAAAATATGACGGTGGTTCCTTGTGGTAGAACATGTTCACCTAGATTCAAGTCTCCGACTTGATATGGGTGGTCATATTTTTTTGGATTTATATAAAGTGCTCATATCGATATTTTTACTATAATGCTTGGTTTGGGGCGTCTGTTCGTCTTGACGGACCAAACCTCACACGCGTGACGACCAAGAAAAAAGGGGTGGATCGAAACCCGTGTGCGACGACCAACAAAAAAAAAAGAGGGGCGTACACTTGCAGTCAAGCGGGACCCGCACCCGTCCTTTCTACGGGGCAGCGCATGTGAGCACGTGTGACCACTCATTCGGCGTGGGTGCATGCAGCGTGGGGCATCGCATGGGAGGGCACGCGGTCACTCGTTTGGCGTGTGGTTCATGCAACACGTGGGGGCTCGTGCATGGACTGTTAACACATGGCACCGGGAGTTTGTGAGAGGAGCAGACAGCGCATGGGAGCGCGCGCGGGGAATCATTCGGAATGTGGTGCATGTAGCGCGTAGGGGCTCGTGCATGGGCTATTACCACACGACGCTCGGAGTTTGTGAGAGGAGCGGGAACCCATATCTGCATGCACCGTTTGCTTGCTGCTCTCATGAACGGTTGACCATAGGCAGCTGAGTGGCATCAAGCTCGGTATGTTTTCATGCGTTTTAGATGCATGTTTCATCTGGTGTTGCATATGTTTTATTTGGATATTGCATATATTGCATTGGCTATACACATATGTTGCAAGCGTATATTTCAAATATTTCATCTATTTTAGACGTATGTTGTAAGTGTTTTTATTTGTATGTTTCATATGTTGCAATTGCTATATAGGGTGTGTTTAGATGGGAAAAGTTGGGGTGAAAAGTTACTGTAGCACTTTTCGTTGTTATTTGGTAAAATTTGTCCAACCATGGATTAATTAGACTCAAAAGATTCGTCTCGAACTTTACAGACAAACTATGCAATTAGTTTTATTTTTTACCTACATTTAATGTTTCATACATGCGTTTAAAGATTTGATGTGATGGGTGGAAGAGGAAATATTTTGGGTTCCTGTAGTAAGTGAACAAGGCCATAGGTATGTTGTAAGTGTATGTTTCAAATGTTTTATCTGTTTCAAACGTACGTTATAAGTGTTTTATCTGGATGTTGCATATATTGCAGTGGTTATACACATATGTTGCAACCATATGTTTCAAATGTTTCACCTGTTTCAGACGACGTATATTGCAACAAGTGCTTCATGTTGCAAATGTTTCTATTAGCGGGCGCAGTATGTTCATGCCTTTCATATGTATGTTTCATATGAATATTGCATGTGTTTCAGCTAGATGTTGCAAAAGTAGATCTGGTGTTGCAAATATAGATCTGGTCCCCACCTGCATGGACGAGCGTGCAACACGGAATGAAGCGAAATGTGTAGCAGCAGGCACAGGCTTACATACGTACGTGCAGCACCATGTGGGGGCGGGTGGGCAGGGGCACTTTTGTAGCCGCATGCTGGACAAGCGGGCAGGTGGCAGCATGTGCAGCATGTGGTCAGACTCATCAAGCATGTGGGATGAGCGCAACTGGCGGGGAAAGCGCGGGCGTCCGGACGTCCGGACACTAGCCGCACCGATGTTTTTATGGATTTATATAAAGTTTCTATTATATAATTCGTCTAAATTGATGACCCAAACTATGAAAAAGTTCAGGTGACTTTGAGACAACACGGTGATGAGGTCGTGGGTGGTGCGGCATAACGCCATGGAGGAGGTGGCAGTTTATGCAGAACGATGACTAATAAAAACACCAGGAACAACTACAAAGAAGATCCAAATAACTGCAAACAAAACACCAACAAATAAATCATAATAAGATCCAAATAATCTCAAAAGTTTTGACAATTTTAACGATCGGTATACGATTGTATTGGACCTCTGATTCTTTTGAAAGAAATTGAAAACGAACAACTGGTCCCCTTTCATATATTCCATTCATGAAAATCTTTCGTATACTTCAATCGTGAAAGGATGTACGTTCTGATACATTTGTTTATGCAGAACGATGACATCATTTATTTAGTAAAAACACACATCCATTCGGCAGATGCACGGACAGGCATATGCGCTGGCATGTCGAGTTATTCATTTATATGTTTCAGTGATCAGGAGCGAGGAAGGAATTGGAGCTAGGCTGCAGTTAGCTAGCTAGCTAGCTTTTATCAGCCGACATGGGGCGTCTGGGCGACGGTTGTCGACGAAGACGCGGACGCGGTCGGTGCGGTAATCCATATAGTACGCACGAGGCTACGAGGTGGCCCCTGCCAGTAATAAAAAAACAAGAAAGAAAAAGATAGCAACGCTACAGAAACATGCATCCACGGTTTTCCTCGCATGCAACCAAATAGTCGCAGAGCTTCAGTACGCGCAGCTGACACTGACACAAACTTGGCAATTAGTGAAGGTCCCTCCACGTATTTCTCGTTATATTCTTCTCCTCTCTTCGACAACTAGCTAGTCTAGGATCACCTCATCTTTAGCTACACATAATTGCTCCTGCTAAAATATTACAAGATCTATCCTAGAGAGAGATTATTCAGTTAACCTGCATATGGAGGAAACCAAGCAACCGACCGCGAATCTATCGACCGACCACTTAAACTGTCTTGTTAATGACCCCAGATGCTATGCTTGTGCACGGTGGCAGAATTTTTCTTCATAAATTTTATTAACTTTCAATATCCCTGTCATAGTGTCATGGACCCGCTCATGGGTTGTCCTTTGGGCCGTTCAACACGTCATGGAGTATGCACTGGGCTTCCTTCGGCCCATAGAACTAGCAATTTGGTACTCAAAGAGAAGCAGCGTGGAGGGTATCGAATGACGAAAATCTAAGAAAATGTGGTTTTATTCTTTTAATAAATATAAATTAGTTTACTTTCTAATATTCTTAATCTAAATCAATTTAAATAAAAAATATGGAACGAGTACGTATTTTCTAAGAAATAATCTTTCTGGTCGGTGGTTTATTGGAGTTATCGGTATTCTATTTATAC